>JAXIVJ010006736.1:15000-64987 GCA_036785665.1 Chirona hameri | reverse complement strand
GGGATTCGAACCCGCGCTTGGCCATCGCTCGATCTACATGGGTTCACGAGATGCTTAATAGCTCGAAAACGAACCTCACGGCGTACACTTTTGAACCCGGAAGTCGAAAGAAAAATGTTCACGCTTCATTTCTAGCTACTTTTTATTGTCGTATCGGTTGCAGGTAAAAGAAGCCGTGGGCCCGTAAAATGGCTTTTTAACATGGAATCCTATGGCCTAGTAGGAAAATGTACGCCGTGCTGCCATATGGACTTTGGACCCCCCGTCCTATCCTATGTCCTATGGAACACTAGTACATTGTGCTTCCCCTTGGCCGCTGTTTTATTGATTGTTAAATAGGCCCCGTAAGGCCGTTCAAAGATTGCCTTGGCCGACGGTATTTCACGTCGTCCAGGCGGGGTATTGGGTAAAGTTTTCAACTAGCAATAACAGCACCTCGGATAAACCTCATTGGTTACTGTATCGCCACTGCGCAAAGCTGAAGAATGGCGCCGAAAGTGCTACCCTAATTATTTTATACTCAGAGTTTGCTATCAAGTTTCACAACTCCTCCAACGATTGCATACAATCTGCGCATTTTTCAATACGGCCCGCTTCCTTCAACTATCGATGTGTATTCTATACGGTACGGGCAATGTATTACACAGCTATCAAGTCATTACGTAAGTCAATAAATGAGATAAACCATATAAATTTTACACCTTCAAGAGGACTGCCATCTAGCGGCGGTGGTTGGAACCTAAGCTGCCTCGAAGTCACTATCTGCGCTACGTGTTAGTTCGCGGTCCGTCCGGTAGGTGTTTGTTCCACGTCTCTGCAGGTTTTCGTTCACTTTTATTTTATTTGGTCCAGGTCGTCTCGAAGAAGCCAATGCGCAAGTCTTTGGTTGGCAGTTGAAATGTCACATTATTGTAAAAGCAAACTATAAAGTGTCCCCTTTTGTCATATAAATCCCTCTGCATTATGACAAAAGTTGGTTATATCCACAGGACCACACCGCGCGACTGTGGTGGTTTCTTTGCCAACATTTCTATTAGTGGAATTCCCGGGATTCTCCTAAAATTAATTATTGGGCACTTTACTCTTCAGCACCATGTTTGCAGAACCACGGTGTAACACGGTTTAATACTGCTTGCCGCCATTTCTGTACGCAGTACGGGGAGAGGAGTGAGGACAGCAGGTCACCTATGACCCTGTATATGGACGCCTGCAGGGTGACGGTTGCGGAGCGGCTGAGGAGAGAACTGGCTGCCGTGGTCACGATCTGACCGTCAGCTGATTACCGATCTGCCAGCCCGCCGTGCCGCCCCAGCAGAACACAGGTCAGTACAGAGGTCACTCTGACTGTCAGCTGATCACCGATACATAACAGATTTCCAGTCCTGAGGCCATTCTTGATTATTGTCTTTCCATGCGCATCCAAATGCTTCCACACCGGACAAATTGACTGCACCGATGCCAGAATGGTTATTGTGTTGCTTTTTGGTCACCGAGAGGGGACGGGAGATTACGGATGCCCGTAATTTCATAGTTTACAACTGGGTGGGCAAATTATCGTCACTGGGTGGGCATTTGGGAGCACTGGGTGGGCATTTGCCCACCCAGTTACTTACTTACGGGTCACGGGAGGCCCTGGTATACAAGGTATGGTATATATAATGATTACATGACGAGGCATGAGTCATGACAACACAAAGCTAACATGACAAATGTTACGATATACATGCTGCCATAGATAACTGTACTAACGTGACTGCAGTGCAGATGTCGTCGCTGGATTCAGCGATGGCATCGTGGAGCGTAGCAGCAGCCTCCAGGCGAGCCGGAGTGTTGGCGGACAAGCTCTTCAGTCGCGCAAGCACGTTAAAGGAAATAGTTCACCTTGGATTTTTTTCCCAAACATGATTTGATTATATTTTTAATACAATTTCGTTTTATATTGTCAAAAATGGCCTTGTATCGCGCCGATTCAGGACAGAAGGCCGCAAATTATTATTGTTTATCAAAACCATATGCATACTCTCTGAGTCAGAGTCCTGCCGTCACGCGAATTAAAAAAAAAGTTCAGCCAATCAGATTCGAAAGTAGTCGCGTAAGGATAGACTCGCATTAGAGATGTGCCAACCGGCGGTTCACTTGCTAGCAACAGATGCAAGCTGATTGGCTGATGGTATATATAGCCTCTGCCCGGGCTAAATCCAGCACCACATTCTTTCGCCAGCACCGCATTCCTTCGCCAAAAAATCAAATAATATATTCGGCTAGAGTCTTTTCAGTCAAGAAAACTTGCATATAGGGGTTTCCCAACACGGGCTAAAAACTGCTATCTCAGTTTAAAACTCGGCACGTATCAGTAGCAGCACATACCGCACCATCATGATCATGACGTCACTTGATGGCCAGGTAGCCTCCGTCCCGGAGATGCTGGTAAAACAAAAATGAATATTTGAGCGGCGTGTCTGTTCGCGGTTGTTCCAAAGCGTTCCAAAGTGTCCCAAAAAGTTCCAAAGTGAATCACGTGCCTTTGTGAGCATGGAACCTCCGTCCCGCAGATCCCGGAGAAATATTGATATTTGAGCGGCGTCTGTATTCCCACGCAGCCAACAATCAAACAAAGTGTGTAATTCACGTGTCTTTATGCATAGGGAACCTCCATTCCGGAGAAATGCATTACATTACAAGTGCGTTAAATTGCTGTAGCTGTGTCGGAGATGGGTTGGTTGGAGTTGGAGATGGGTTGAAGATGTATGTTTGCGATTTGACAGCGAAGCAAGCGCCGAAGGCGCGATATGACGCACGTGCTACATCGATTAGCGAGCGCCGAAGGCGCGAGACGTTAAATAACTAAAAAGTCCAACAAGTCCGAGCCCGGCAAGCCCCGCCAGCCCAGCAAGTCAGCAGGCGCTAGTCCCTCCTATATATCTATTTGAGTAGTGTCCGTTTTGCACTCGAAACAGCAAGGTTTTCGTGTCTGTCCGCGGTTGAATTTACGTGCCTTTGTCAGCATGGAACCTCCGTCCAGGAGAATCCCCGAGAATTATTAATATTTGAGCGGCGGCTGTAGTTCCGAGCTGGGAAAACACAGCCAACAATCTGTGTAATTCACGTGCCTTTGTGCATAGGAAACCTCCATTCCGGAGAAATTCGTTAAATTAGAAGTGCGTTAAATAGCTATAGCTGTGTCGGAGATGAGTTGGTTGGAGTTCAAGATGGATTGGGGGGTGAAGTAAAAAAAAGTTCGGTCAAAAGTCAAAAGTCAAAAAAAGTAAAAAAAGTAAAAAAAGTAAAAAAAAGTAAAAAAAGTAAAAAAATCAAAAATCACAAACGTCGAAAACGTCGAGCCCTGCAAACGTCGTCCCGCAGATCCCGGATACATATTGATATTTGAGCGGCGTCTGTATTCCCACGGAGCCAACAATCTATGTGTAATTCACGTGTCTTTATGCATAGGGAACCTCCATTCCGGAGAAATTCGTTAAATTATAAGTGTGTTAAATTGCTGTAGCTGTGTCGGAGATGGGTTGGTTTTAGTTTGAGATGCGACAAGTCCGATAAGTCCGACAAGTTTGACAAGTTCAAACAAGTCCGACAAGTCCGACAAGCCCGACATGCCTAACAAGTCCGACAAGTCCGACAAGTCCGACAAGTCCGACAAGTCCAAATCGATTTGCAAGTCCAACAAGTCCCAACAAGTCCAAGTCTATAAATCTCCATCTATCAATCAAATCTCCATCCATCTATGGGATTGCGACGCGGAGCGAGCACAAGGCGCTAGTCTCCTATATATCTATTTGAGAAGTGTCCGTTTTGCCCTCGAAACACAGCAAGGTTTTCGTGTCTGTCCGCGGTTGTATTCACGTGCCTTTGTGAGCATGGAACCTCCGTCCAGGAGATCCCGGATAAATGTAATATTTCAGCGGCGTCAAATCCGAGCCGAGGTCCCGGGCGCGAGTTTCCGAAGTCCCACACTATTCAGATCTCTGGCCTCCTATTGGTGTGGAATGACGTCACCTTAACGTGACGTCATTCCCTGGCAATGACGGGCCAATGACGGCGCTCTTCCAAGGTCACCATAACGCTACGAGTTTTGGAAGGAAATGACGTCATGTCACGTGACCTCCCGACCAATCAGCGGACAGCGGAGGAGGGACGCGGGGCCGGCGCGCAGCCTCACTTGGTCTGCAGCTGCCGCCGACGCCGGCTCGCCGCACCTCCTCCGCTGTACCGACTCAAAAACAATTTTGTGATTGAATAAAGAGAGTAAAAAAACAAAAAACAAGTGAGGCTGCCTCGGCCGCGCCGGCCCCGCGTCCCTCCTCCGCTGTCCGCTGATTGGTCGGGAGGTCACGTGACATGACGTCATTTCCCGCCAAAGAGAGGGCGGCGAAAGGGCGTTGTTTTCTATAGGGCTGGCAACGCCGAAGCCCTACCAATTTTCCTTTGCAGCCGGCCCCTACCAATGCCTCTGGGTCCTAGTCGGCGTTCACCAGGGGCGGCACCACGGATTTCGTCTAGCGGGGGCAGAGCTTTCCTGGGGCCTCCCAGGAAGGGGCCTCTCAGCATGGGGGCCTCCTAACAAATGCAACAAAATTCACATTTCTCCTCGGATTTCGGCCACTTCATTTTGATACCCCCGGCCTATCGGCAGGGGGACTCCTAACAAATGCCACAATATTCACATTTCTCCTCGGATTTCGGCCACTTCATTTTGATATTCAGGTAAAAATTAGTAAAAAATAATGGCATACTTTGGGAAGATTAACTAAAATGCGTCGGCTATAGGGGCCCCTAGAGAATTCTGCGGGGGCAATTGCCCCCGCTGCCCCCCATGTTGCGCCACCCTTATCGTTCACCCCACCTACACGGTAGGCGGTACCTGTGTGAGTCTGATCGGTTAGCCGAGTCCTCCGCTAGGTGGCAGTGCGCCTGCGGGAGAAATACAGTCTTCTCTGAGTCGCCAACGCGTGTGGAGCTGGCGGCTACTACGGGCTCGAACATGGCGCAGCCGGCAGGGTCCGAGGGGATCGACCCCGCCTCAGTGCAACTACCCAGTGACGACGACGAACTCGTGCAGCCGGTAGCGATACTGGCGCCGAGTGTTGCGTCCGCTGCGATGGCGAGAGACGCTAAACCCCACCGACTGGAAGTGACTAGTGACCGCGGTGCTTCGTACCGGCTGTGGCGTCAGCGGTGGGACGATTACGCCATGTTGGCTGGACTGGCTAGCAAGCCACCAGCCCTACAGATGGCGATCCTCCGAACTTGCCTTTCGGATGAGGCAATGACGATCGTGGCGAACTTTGATACGCCAGAGGTGCAGCGGAATGACCTGTCCGCTGTCCTTATGCACCTGGAATGCTACGCCCGCGGCCAGGTAAACGAAGTCATCCAGCGTCGGACGTTCAACATGTGTGAACAACTCGACGGCGAATCATTTGACGACTTCGCCACGCGCTTGCGCGACTTGAGCAGGGACTGCGGATTCTGCGATACCTGCAGAGACTCTCTCATCCGTGACCGGATTGTGGTTGGTCTGCGTGACCCCGCAACGATTAAGCGTCTGTGCGCGGTACAACTCCTGTCGCTGCAACAGGCCACCCAGATTTGCCGCTCAGAAGAGGCTGCCGCCCGTGACGTCACAACCATCACCGGCGGCAACGCGGACGCCATCTCCGCCTGTATCGCGCAGCCCAACCGCGGCGGCGCCCACCGCCGGGCCCAGAGCAGCCGCGGCGTCAGATTTCAGTCGCGCAGCCCCACCCCTCCCCGACGCCTGTCGGGGGCCGGTGCACCGCAGACGGGCGTCGCCCCAGCGCTGCCCGCCGCCTGCCGTAACTGCGGCAACCGCCACAGCCGCTCGGCCCGCTGCCCGGCAGCCGACCGTTCATGCTACAACTGCGGTCGGCACGGCCACATCTCCAGATTGTGTCGCAGCCCTCGCCCACCCCACGAGTCGTCGGCCTCCGCCGTTACCCTGGCAACGACCTCCCGTGGATCGGCACCGACAGTTCGAGTGTCCGTGACTGGGCTGCGGACAGCGGTGATGGAAGCGCTGCCGGACACTGGAGCCGACGTGTCCGTCGCTGGTCTGGACTTCGCCCATCGCATTGGAGAGATGAACGACAATCTCCAGCCACCGACGACCCACCCTCGCGCCGTTGACGGACACACGGCCCGTTCTCGTGGCAGTCTGCCAATTCATCTCCGCCTGGGTGACGTCACAGTCTCCGACACGGTGCACATCATTCCAGGGGTGCCCTGCCTCCTGCTCTCATGGAAAACCGCTCGGGCCCTCCGTCTGGTACCGACCGACTATCCACAGCAGATCGCCACCGTGGTTCTCCCAGCCACGCCGCCGCCCGCACGGCGCCGCCGCCGCGCGCCCGAGTCTCCCCCGCGCGGTCTCCGATGTCAGCCGACACTCGATCATCGCGCCGCCCCGCCACGGGCGATAACCGCCGCCGCCGCCGCCGCCGCCGCCGCCGCCGCCGAGCCTGGCCGCGGCCAGCTGGCGCCGACGTCACCGCCGACGCCGCCGCCGCCGCCGTCGCTGCCGGCCGCGTCGACGACACATGTGCTGCCCCCTGCCACTGTTCGGCAGACTACAGCGCCACCAACCACCACCGGACATAAAGCCTCGGTCGAGAGCCCGCTCAACGAGTTTCCAGACGTGCTGGACGGTGTCGTCCGGGCGATGCCGGGGGAAAACTTCAAGATCCACCTTCGAGAGAACGCCACTCCATTCGCGGTGCGCGCTCCGCGACGCATTCCGCTATCCCTCCGTGAGCCACTCCGTCAGGAGTTGGACAAGCTGGAGCAGGACGGCATCATCACCTCAGTGGTCGAGCCGACCGACTGGTGCGCCCCAATCGTGGTGGCACCCAAGAAAACCGGTGGCATCCGTCTGTGCGTGGATTTATCCAAGCTCAACCAGTCCGTGAAACGGGAGCTGTACCAGTCCAGCACGCCAGCTGAGTGCGTCGCGTCAATCGTGGCATCCGAGGCCCAGTGGTTTAGCGTTTTTGACGCCGCCAAGGGCTACCACCAGTGCCCTCTGGATGAGTCTTCCCGCCATCTGACGACCTTCATCACACCCTTCGGGAGGTATCAGTACCTCCGTGCGCCGTACGGCGTCTCGTCCATCAGCGAACATTACAACAGGCGGATGGATGAGTGCTTCATCGACATGGACGGTGTTCAGCGCGTCGTTGATGACGTCATCATCTACAGCAAGACGAAGTCCGCACACGTCGCCCGGGTCCGCGAGTTCCTGGCTCGATGCCGGGATCGCGGGGTGGCGCTAAACCCGGCGAAGACGCAACACCAGCGGAAGAAAGTCAAGTTCGCCGGCTTTATCGTGGCAGAAGACGGATATCTGCCCGACCCAACGCTCACTAACGCAATCGCAGCGTTCCCAACACCTCAGACGCTGACCGAACTCCGCGGCTTCTTCGGCCTCGTCAACCAGGTGGCCCCGTTCTCAGAGGAGACTGCGGAGCACCTGGAACCGCTGCGTCACCTGTTGAGCACCAAACGAACCTTCGGTTGGGACAGTTGTCACCAGGTGGCGTTCGAAAAGGCGCGGGCGGCGCTATCATCGGTGCGCACGCTCGCCTTTTTCGACCAAACGCGGCCCACTCTGCTGTCGACCGACGCGAGCCGTCTGAAGGGGCTCGGGTTCCTGCTTCAGCAGAAGCAGCTGGATGGCACATGGCGTACAGTCCAGGCCGGCTCCCGGTTCCTGACAGACGCAGAGAGCCGTTACGCCACCATCGAGCTGGAGCTGCTGGCGGTGGCGTGGGGGTGTCACAAGTGCCGCCTCTTCCTCAGTGGGCTCCCCGAGTTCGACGTGCTGACCGACCACCGCCCTCTGGTGCCAATCCTCAACTCCAAGAACCTGGATGAGATTGAAAACCCGCGCCTCCAGCGCCTGCGGCAGAAACTGCTGGTGATGACATTCACTGCTCGGTGGCAGCGCGGCACGGACCATCTGGCAGCCGACGCCCTCTCAAGGTCACCGGTGGACCCGCCGACAGAGGAGGACGAGCTGGCCGAGGACAGATCGGCCACAACCGTCGCCGCAATCATCACAGGCGAGGCGAGAGAACTCTGCACCGACCTCAGGCTGGATGAGGTACGGCGAGCGGCAGACCGGGACGAGGAGGCGCAGATCCTTCTTCAGACCGTGATGGATGGCTTCCCGTCCCAGAAGGCCGACCTTCCCGCGCTCCTGCGGCCATATTGGCCGGTCCACGACCGCCTCGCTGTCGATGACGGACTGGTCGTGTGTGGTTGCCGGCTCGTCATTCCCCGCCCGATGCGCGCAGCCGTCCTCGCCGAGCTGCACGCCAGCCATCAGGGAAAAGAAAAGACGAAGAGTCGAGCCCGCCAGATTGTCTTCTGGCCCAACATGAACAACGATATCGAGAACATCACCAAGGCCTGCCAGCCCTGCCAGAGGGAACTGCCATCGCTGCCGAAAGAGACGCTGCGCACGCACGAGCAGGCCAGCCGCCCATTCCAACACCTCTGCGCCGACTTCTGTCAACACGCCGGCCAATACTTCCTGGTGGCGGTCGACCCTCTCTCCGGGTGGCTCACAGTCTGCCCGGTCGGCCGACACGCCAGTGCCTCGACGCTCATCAGGGAACTCCGTGGCATCTTCTGCCTGGCCGGAGCCCCAGAAGTCCTCTGGTCCGACAATGGTCCCCAGTTCACCTCAGCCGCCTTCCAGGCCTTCCTGAAAAACTGGGCCGTGCTACACCGCACCGCTTCTCCTCACTACGCCCAGTCCAACGGCCGAGCCGAAGCCGCCGTCAAGTTTGCCGCCAAACTCATCCGCCGCTGCTGGCGTGACGGACACATGAACAGCGACAGCTGGGCGCGGGGAATACTGCAGCACCGAAACACGCCTGGCCCCGACGGCAGGTCGCCTGCCCAAATCCTTCTCAACTCACCGGCAAGAGACATGCTACCCGCCCACCGGCGCTCGTTTGCCCCCCAGTGGCAGCGGGCAGCCGACGATGCCGAGCGCGCCGCTGCCGCACGCCAGGAACGCACCCGGACGGCCTACAACCAGCACGCCCGTGACCTGCCTGCTCTCCACATCGGATCGCAAGTCGCCTTGCAGGATCCGGCGACCGGCACCTGGGACCGTCACGGCGTAATCACCGACGTCGGCCCGCATCGGCGTTACTTCATCCGCCTGCCCAGCGGCCGTGTCCTCACCCGCAACAGGCGCCACCTCCGCCAACGATACGCCCACGCCCACCCGGACACTGCTGTCACCGTGCCCCTGCCCGGGCCACCCCTGCCAAGGCCTCCCCTGCCCGGGCCGCCGCCGCCCACCGCCTCTGATGCCGGGCCGGTGCAGCCGCCTCCGCCGCCGCCACTGCAGCCGCCGCCGCTGCAGCCGCTGCCGGCGGCTCCGGTGGCCGGCCCGCCACTCGAGGCACCACGGCGCTCTGAGCGACCCCGCCGCCAGCCAGAGCGCCTTATCGAGCTGATGTAAACAGTAATCGCACCGTACGGTCTTCTTTCTCGTGGTGTTTTATTTTGACCTTATGTTTATGCACGTCACCCGCCGGTCGACTGGTGGGGGGGTGTGTGAGTCTGATCGGTTAGCCGAGTCCTCCGCTAGGTGGCAGTGCGCCTGCGGGAGAAATACAGTCTTCTCTGAGTCGCCAACGCGTGTGGAGCTGGCGGCTACTACGGGCTCGAACAGTACCTATACCTGTGTGACAGTAGGTTAAGTAGGTACAGGGGCGTCCCCAAGGGGGTACCCTGGACACCCGCAGGTACTACCGCAGGCTTAGGGGCCCATTTTTACTTTCATTTATGAGTCCCTCGGTCGGCTTCATATGGCTCTCTGTCGACCTCTCTGTTGAGGGTCGACAGAGAGCCCTATGACACAGAGACAGAGACGATCCTCTGTTGACCTGAGAGCCTCCATCGGCCTGAGAGGGCCCTCCGTCGGCCTGAGTGGACCTTCCGTCGGCCTGAGTGGACCCTCTGTCGGCCTGAGAGGGCCGTACGTCGCCCTGAGAGGGCCCTCCGTCGGCCTGAGTGGCCTTCCGTCGGCCTGAGTGGACCCTCTGTCGGCCTGAGAGGGCCGTACGTCGCCCTGAGAGGGCCCTCCGTCGGCCTGAGAGGGCCCTCCGTTGGCCTGAGAGGGCCCTCCGTCGGCATGGGAGGGCCCTCCGTCGGTTTGAGAGGGCCCTCCGTCGGTTTGAGAGGGCCCTCTGTCGGCCTGAGAGGGTCCTCCGTCGGCCTGAGAGGGTCCTCCGTCGGCCTGAGAGGGTCCTCCGTCGGCCTGAGAGGGTCCTCCGTCGGCCTGAGAGGGCCCTCCGTCGGCCTTAGAGGGCCCTCCGTCGGCCTTAGAGGGCCCTCCGTCGGCCTGAGAGGGCCTGCTGTCGGCCTGAGAGGGCCCTCCGTCGGCCTGAGAGGGCCCTCCGTCGGCCTGAGAGGGCCCTCCGTCGGCCTGAGAGTGCCCTCCGTCGTTCTGAAAGGGCCCTCCGTCGGCCTGAGAGGGCCCTCCGTCGGTCTGAGAGGGCCTTCTGTCGGCCTGTCTGTGTCCTACGTCGGCCTGAGAGGGCCCTCTACAGATCGACAGGGCCCTGAATGCTGTAAGAGGGCCCTTTACAGATCGGTAGGGCCATCCAAATGCCGATAGAGGCCCTCTTCAGGTCGGCAAGCCCTATACAAATGCTGGCTGAGGCCCGCAGCAGATTGACAGGGTTCTCTAAAGGTAAAAGGCCAGAGGGGCCCGCTGGCCAGAGGGACCCGCTGGCCTCCAGGGTGGGGGCATGGCCCCTGTAGCCCCCCTTGGATACGCCTATGCACCAGGTCAGGTTAAAGTAGAAACATAGTTCATCAGATAGATAGTTACAAAGCGGCGTGTTTGGCCAACTCTTCGCCTAAAATTGTCATTTTTAAGTTTGATGACCAGTGGTGTCTACACTATCTATCTGAGCTCAAAACTGAGTATATCAATGCGAAAGTGCGTTCCAAGAGCTTTTGAGTGTTTTTTTGTTCGGTTTGTTCCTACCTGAAGAAGTTCATATTTGGGGAAAATTTACATTTGATGATGTCATTTGACCTTGAAGACCAAGCCTAGGGGCATTACAATTGCACATAATAGAGTTATCTACAGCCCCCTCCTACCTCCCAAATTTCGTTATTCTAGGTCTTATAGGAGCTGAGATATCAGGGGGCGACTTCCCCCCTTCCAGGACGCGTAATTACGCCAATCGATTCTGAAGAATTTGAAGGAAAAAAGAGAAAAAGAGCTCGCTAAAATTAGAACCCATCAACTATGGACAACACAACGACCGAGTTTATCTTCGCTAACTTAAAAGCCTGTTAATATGGGCGGCCTGCCGTCAACGCAGCGCGGTGACGTCACCCGTTTGAGCCAGATCTGAATAGTGTGGGACTTCGGAAACTCGCGTCCCGGCCGGCCGTGTGGTACAGGGACAGGGAGGGGTGTTGGTGGAAGGGGGTCATGCCGGGGGGGGGGGGGGGTGATGGAGATGGAAGAGGAAGAGGAGGGGGAGGGGGGTACGAACCAACAATGGCCTCGAAACCCGCTCAAAAAGGCACCGAAACTCCGTCCAGGGCTGCTGCAACTCGGCACGTGTCAGTAACTGCACATACCAGTGACGCCATTCACTTTTTTTCTCCGAGATCCCAAGATCACTACTCAAATATCCAAAGATTGACACTTCATAGCCCAAGGTTACAAGGCACATATCCCAAGCAATATCCCAAAGTCGTATGCAGAATCGGAGGTGGAAATTGGACAAGAAAGTGTGTTATTCCCAGTTGAATTGATCATGTGCTGACAGGATGTTTCAGGAATAGTGATTTGACACTGACTACGAGGTGTCGACGTCGAGAACTCCATTTTAGAGAATCATCTTGGCCAGGGCGTTAACGATAAACCGTTACGGTTTGCTCGACTTACACTGCAAGTTGTAGGTATCAATTTACCCCACCACTGGGCAAGTTGTGACAATTACGCTACTGTGATGAAAGCGTCCGCGCACAGTCTTAAACTCTGCAAGTGAAATACCACTTTCAGTGTTGACCCGCACCCCGGTTGGCCTCTGAGACAACTTCGATGACCCCCACGAACTAAACAACTAAAAGGGTTAGAAAGGCGAAGAAAAGAATGTTCGACAGGTCTCAATAAGAACATTCGGAGTTACTTCGATCATGTTTTGGCCCAGGTCAAAATTGAGGTAACCAGTGGTCATCAAAGGTCACATTTTCCAAGTTTAGGACTTTGCTCCAGAAACCCCCAAATATCTTGGAAACTATGATAGCTATGTAAGAACAAACGAAAAATAAATCAAAAGGTCTTGGATAATTCAATCGCTAGGGTGTCCTCAAAGTTTAGCTCAGGTAAATAGTTCAGGCTCCAGAGGTCACCAAATGTCACAATGACATTTTCTTATAAAACACAAATGTCAATAACGCTTTATAAAAGATAGGACAATAGTTTTAATGTTATCGTGTTTGGCTCGTCCAGGCGCTTCGAATCATATACATGGTGAACGGATTAGGTCAAGTCCGAAATTTGACCCTTGATCATGGTCATTTGGTGACCCAAGTAGGTCATGTTGCATACGAGGGGACGCCTTTCGGCGAGACAAACAAACAGTGGGGTCGGTGGCACGTCTCTATCTTTATTCTATCAAGAGTTATTGACAAACAGTGCTGATGACTTCAGATAACCTCAGCTGACCTCTCAAAGGTCACTGAGCAACAATTGCACCTGTATCATCAAGAATGGGCTAAAATAACATGACCCTGATATAATTGGACTGATCTAATGCATTTTCTCTGAAAAGAAGCATTTGTATATTTACTTATTGACTTATAATGGGGAGGTCACGAAATTGACCTGCCCTTGGGTCACCGATATCAAACCTGAGATATACCAATTGTAGATACTTATTCCCAGATTAACTTATGTGAGTTTCAAATTGGTCAAACCCTGTGACTTTGGCACGACCACAATTTTGTTGGAGGTAAGGTCATTTGACGTGACCTGGTAACTTGATCTGAGATGACCCAACGTTAACACTTGTACACAATGTGGGTAATTGATGGCCGAACAGCTGTGCCAAATTTGGCGTCGCTGCACGCCGCTGAAAATTTAGGTTATCTTGCCTGAAACTCCCGTCCCGGAGCACGCGTCGGATGGATGAGTTGCTGACAAGTGGTGTTGAACACCAAATATGGCGGTCGTAAACAATTTTAGCTACAATATCGTTTTCGTTGGCTACCATATTTCCGCCGAAGGAAGGAATTCCACCCTGGGTAAAGATAACCAACAAATGTTTTTGGTGACCAAAACATCATGTTTTACTAAAAATATCATGTGTGATAGGCAGACTTAATAGGCAGATTTTAGAGTACAACTTGAACAGCAGAAGAAGTTAAAGGGAAGTCTAACCCGATTTGATTATTTTTGAGTAAATCAGTCCATATCCCAATAATTTTGCTTCAGATCCCAAGATCCCAAATTTAGTGCCCAAATCACAAGATCTTGGGACAAATCCCAAGGAATGGCATCACTGGCACATACCGCACCGGCGTCATGACGTCACTTGATGGCCAGGTGGCCTCCGTCCCGGAGATCCCGGAGCCCTGTTCGGCTGCCGGCTCTCACGCTAGCCAGTGCTAGTGGGCTCGCAGGTCGCCTAGCAACGTGCGATTCACCAATCAGGAGCGAGCAAACGATGACGACACGCGCACAGTTTCATGTACGCGTGCCCCCTTACGTGACGTCACGTGCTCGCGCGCGAGCGGCATTCCAGCGATTGAAAAAGAGCGCTAGCATGGCTTGCTAACGGGTCTGCTCGCCGGTGTTCGGCGGCCGCGAGCTGACGTCACTCATTATGACGACACTGCCCTGTGTGACGTCGGTGAGCGCTCTCGCGAGAGCCGGCCGCCGAACAGCGCTCGGGAAAAGATGAATATTTGAGCGGCGTGTCTGTTCGCGGTTGTTCCGAAGTGTTCCAAAGTGTTCCAAAGTGTCCCAAAAAGTTCCAAAGTGAATCACGTGCCTTTGTGAACATGGAACCTCCGTCCCGCAGATCCCGGAGAAATATTGATATTTGGCGGCGTCTGTATTCCCACGCTGGATAAACGCAGCCAACAATCTGTGTGTAATTCACATGCCTTTATGCATAGGGAACCTCCATTCCGGAGAAATTCGTTAAATTACAAGTGCGTTAAATTGCTGTAGCTATGTGTCGGAGATGGGTTGGTTGGAGTTGGAGATGGGTTGACGATTAATTTTTGCGATTTGACAGCGAAGCAAGCGCCGAAGGCGCGAGATGACGCACGTGCTGAATGGATTAGCGAGCGCCGAAGGCGTGAGGCGTTACATAACTTAACAGTCCAACAAGTCCGAGCCCTGTAGGCCCGGCAAGCCCAGCAAGTCCGGCAAGCCCAGCAAGTCCAGCAAGTCAGACAGTCAAAACAGTCGTTTATGCAAATCTCCATCCATCTATCGGGAATGTGAATCTATGGGATTGCGACGCGGAGCGAGCACAAGGCGCTAGACGCACGCACGCACGCACGAACGCACGCACGCACGCACGCACGCACGCACGCACGCACGCACGCACGCACGCACGCACGCACGCACGCACGCAGCCCCACCCATCCACACCCCCCCCCACACCCAGACACACACACACGCAGGCAGGCAGGCAGGCAGGCAGGCAGGCAGGCAGGCAGGCAGGCAGGCAGGCAGGCAGGCAGGCAGGCAGGCAGGCAGGCAGGCAGGCAGGCAGGCAGGCAGGCAGGCAGGCAGGCAGGCAGGCAGGCAGGCAGGCAGGCAGGCAGGCAGGCAGGCAGGCAGGCAGGCAGGCAGGCAGGCAGGCAGGCAGGCAGGCAGGCAGGCAGGCAGGCAGGCAGGCAGGCAGGCAGGCAGGCAGGCAGGCAGGCAGGCAGGCAGGCAGGCAGGCAGGCAGGCAGGCAGGCAGGCAGGCAGGCAGGCAGGCAGGCAGGCAGGCAGGCAGGCAGGCAGGCAGGCAGGCAGGCAGGCAGGCAGGCAGGCAGGCAGGCAGGCAGGCAGGCAGGCAGGCAGGCAGGCAGGCAGGCAGGCAGGCAGGCAGGCAGGCAGGCAGGCAGGCAGGCAGGCAGGCAGGCAGGCAGGCAGGCAGGCAGGCAGGCAGGCAGGCAGGCAGGCAGGCAGGCAGGCAGGCAGGCAGGCAGGCAGGCAGGCAGGCAGGCAGGCAGGCAGGCAGGCAGGCAGGCAGGCAGGCAGGCAGGCAGGCAGGCAGGCAGGCAGGCAGGCAGGCAGGCAGGCAGGCAGGCAGGCAGGCAGGCAGGCAGGCAGGCAGGCAGGCAGGCAGGCAGGCAGGCAGGCAGGCAGGCAGGCAGGCAGGCAGGCAGGCAGGCAGGCAGGCAGGCAGGCAGGCAGGCAGGCAGGCAGGCAGGCAGGCAGGCAGGCAGGCAGGCAGGCAGGCACACAGGCACACAGGCACACAGGCACACACATCGACACACACACCTACACCCCCCCCCCCACAGACACACACACAGCCACCGACACCGCCGCCGCCACCGCCGCAGGCGCACACGCACACGCACACGCACACGCACACGCACACGCACACGCACACGCACACGCACACGCACACGCACACGCAAACGCACACGCACACGCACACGCACACGCACACGCACACGCACACGCACACGCACACGCACACGCACACGCACACGCACACTCAAGATCTTTAACCTGCCATTGACTGGGGGGGGGGGGGGGGGGGGCGTTTAACGCCCCTGATTAATTTTCGTAATATCTCACAAACCAATAGCGCTATAACGTGAAATTTCGGGTACCTTCTTCGAATTCACGTTTACGTCTGAAAAAAATAAAGTTGTTTTCGATTTTTTCTCTCTCTTGAGTTATAGCGAATTTAGTGACGTCACTACACACGAGTTTTACACCAAAATCAGCTAAAATGTAATACCGTACAAATGCCATATTTCGAGTAAAATGCAATCCAAAAACGTCAAACGATAAAAAATGGCAAGGGCTACAGCTGACATTCGACATTCGACATAACAATCTCGGATTTGTGAACATTTTTGTTTTTAACCCCCCAAAATTCAAAAAAATGTGTTTTTTTTTGTGGGAAAATGCCCATAAAATCATTTTTTTCAGATATGCAAAAATCCGGAATATATGTCAGATAACCACATATGGTTAACTACCATACCACATTTCTGAATGATATCTCTATTTTTGACTGACTTATGGCAGCTAAAGTATTGTCATATTTACAAATTGCGATTTTTGGATTTTATTGATCAGATACAGACAAACAAATTGCATCACTGTATTGCTGAAACAAAATTGGTCCAGAAACATTACTTTTGTATTCAGATTTATCAATTAAATTGTTTGACCTTCATTGACCTGAACTTGACCTGAACTTGACATTAACTTCACGTAAATGAAGTCACGTGGTAAAATGACTATCACTATCGAATTATACGTGGAAAATAACTCATAAAACATGTGTTGCATCACTTTCGTAGATATTTTGAGCATGGTGGCCTTTTGTGACCTGACCTTGATCTTGGCAAACAATATCACTTTAGCTCATGCGAGATGTGTAACATACCTTTGGCATCATTTTGGGTGATCATGGTCGTAATCGAAGGCTTTGGATGGAAAGTATGGCCCATAAACTCAAATACGGCGATTTAGACCTTTGACCTGACAGTGACCTGACATTCGACCTCACTTTGAAATTTGTGAGCATGCTTTAGATTTGTCTCATTGAGAGCTTTCGAATGCCGCCTTGCACGTCTCGCTGTGCTCATTGGTTCGGAAATCGGAAGATAACCAGGGGGCGTTTAACGCCCCCCCCCCCCCCCCCCAGTCAATGGCGTTCGGCTGAGACCCCAGTCAATGCCGAGTTAAAGGAAATAGTTCACCTTCAACATTAGTTTTAAACTGAGATAGCAGTTTTGTAGCCCGTGTTGGGAAACCCCTATCTGCAAGTTTTCTTGACTGAAAAGACTCTCTTGCCGAATATATATATATTTTTTTTGGCGAAGGAATGCGGTGCTGGCGAAAGAATGTTGTACTGGTTCTAGCCCGGGCAGAGACTATACCATCAGCCAATCAGCTTGCAGCTAGTGCTAGCAAGCGAACCGCCGGCCGCCGGTTGGCACATCTCCAATGCGAGTCTATCCTTACGCGACTACTTTCGAATCTGATTGGCTGAACCATTTTTTACATTCGCGTGACGTCAGGACTCTGACTCAGAGAGTATGCATATAGTTTTGATACAAAATACAAATTTATGGCTTTCTGTCCTGAATCGGCGCGATATAAGGCCATTTTTGACAATATAAAAAGAAATTGTATTACAAAATATAATCAAATCGTGTTTGGTAAAAAATTTCCAAGGTTAACTATTTCCTTTAAAGCTACGCTACTCGCCAGGTGGCGGCAAACGGCGTTTTACTTCAAGTTGAAAGCATGCCTTAGTGACGCTTTTCTCTATTTCACAGACCATACATTGATATTGTTACCTATGTATTTTCCTCCCACTGGAGGGTACAAATTTGGTCACTGGGGGGGGGGGGGGGGGGGAGCAGCAGCTAGCGCTCACTGGGGGGGGGGGGGGCATTTTCCCCCTTCCAGTTAACATGTTATCAGAGACCATGCGGGGAACTGCAAATCGGTGCTAGTTACTTCAAATAAAATTATGTTCTCCGCCGGAAAGCATAAATCATTGCGGTATAGTGTACATATTCCCCAGTGCAATGGTGCCACCACTTTCCGAAAGTTGGGGAGGTGGGAGGACGTAGACATTCTGAAGTCGATTCTTGCCATGCAACGCCCAATGTTAGGGGGACGCGTCCCCCGTCCCCCGCTTTCGATCGGCGCCCATTTCCCAGCGGCAACAACAATGCAAAAGTAAGTAAACAAACGTGCACAACTTATAACGCAGTATCGTTAGTCGTTACGGTACAAAACAAAAACAATCGCTTTCATGTTTTAGGATTGAGACTAAAAGGTAACAACAAGACAGCGGCAAGGAAGCGTCAAAACGCAGAGCTGCATATGACAATTTATGGATTTATAACTCACCGGATGCAACTGGAATACGGCCGAGGACAACCATGAATTGACCTTCAAAGGCTAAACGTAAACAATGTTCATGTAAATTACTTTATTAGCTTACTATACTGCTGTCTCGCAGATTATTTAGAGCCACTTGTCTCTGAGATACGGTTGGCACAAACATACTTAAGCACAGGCTGCATTTGCTCCGCTCAGCATGTCAGGAACTGAATGAATCTATATGGATGTCCACATGTATGATGCGATCAAAACTGTCCGCGGGTGTCGGCGACAAGGATTAGGTGGCCTTACGCAACGATTAATAACTGGCACTTCCTGCACGACGAGACACTTTGAGCGAGTCAAATAACGGTTAACAATCAACGATGAATAATTATCGGCAATGCCCTGCGACATTCGACAAACATCTGCTGATCCAACAATGCTGATCGTTGTCATCCTCTGCAGCAGTGGCCAGCCTCTCTGTCTCCGTCTACTTCACACAGCACGTCTAAAATTTTCGAGATGAACCGCTGTCGCAAGACAGTGCCAACATGAATTTCGTCGTCACACTGGTCAAATATCTCCTCCATAGCAGGGTCTTCAGTCTCTTGCAAGTGTTTGACCGGGCGGCAGACGCGATGGGCAAAGTCGGAAGTTTCTGACAGCATTGACGACCACACCACTAATCCGTTCACCTGAAACAATCCAAACATGACCTTGATCAGGCACCACCAAGGGACGTAGGCACGTCGCGAAAAGTGAGGGGGCTAGTGAAACTTTGATCTTGTTTTGTGAGAAACCCATTACCTCTATGCAAGCATGATTTGCATATTTGAGCTTTTCTTGTCTAGGTCTCGGCGCTTTTGATGTTTCAAAATTGTATCACTTCACAAAAAGAGCAATGAAACTAACGTCATGGTTAATTTCTTGTCGAAACACATCAATCGACGTGCAGCATGACCTTAACCTGACCTCAGTGGTCACCTGGTGACCTTTACCTGAAGTCAAACCTATTGGTTTGGGCCTAATCCGGATAGCATCAACATCAACGACGCCTGAACCACGGCCGCGCTCTGATTCCCCTCACCCGCCCTGAACCCGCCTCTGAAACAGGGGGTCATCACAATCAGCCATGAACGCGCCACCGGTACGGGGCGTGGAGGGAGCGGCGTCCAGCCGACTGCTCCCGGCGCTGGGGCCTCGTCGCCCGTCGTGTAGATCGCCAACCGACACCAGACAGACCACCGACGGGGCGACCGCCCGGCCCGCTCCGACGCACCAGCTGCCGGCCGTGCGGAGCCAGCCCCGGCACAGGGCCCGAGCCCCGCCCGGTAACTGGTCGCAATCGAAGGCTTTGGATGGAAAGTATGGCCCATAAACTCAAATACGCCGATTTAGACTTTTGACCTGACCGTGGTCTGACATTAGACCTCACTTTGACATTTTTTAGCATGCTTTATATTCGCCTCATTGAGAGCTTTCGATTGTCGCCTTGCGCGTCTCGCTGCAATCATTGGTTCGGAAGATAACCAGGGTGCGTTTAACGCCCCCCCCCCCTCAGTCAATGACGTGCTGCTGAGACCCCAGTCAATGCCGGGTTAAGTCACACGTCCGCAAGTCGCTTTGCAGCACCGAGTAGCTGTAGATTGTCTGCTCGATTGACTGTCTCGAATGAGTCTATGCAAATGTGTGTTTTAGGTATAATTGTACACAGAGTATAATCCTGCAGTGCAGTGGCAGCTTAGATTAACGATTGGTCATGTAAAGTCATGTATATGAATCACGTCTGCCTTCCATGTGACGAGGGTCTAAGAACAGCCCAATTAATTGTGGAGAGACCCGATGATGTAAACAATACAATACAATACATAGGGTCAAAATTTGAAATTGATTAATCTAACTAAAAAGGGCATGTTTCTAGACCAGTTTTGTCTAAAAATACAGCAGTGGCATTTACTTGTCTGTATCTAGTCACCAAAGGCCAAAAAACGCAACTGAAAAAAATGACGTCATGGGTTACTTATACTTAAGGTGCCATAAGTCAGTCAAAAATACAGATATTGCTTTGAAATTTGGTTTGGGTATCGTCCATACTTGGTTCTCAAACAAATATTCAGATTTTAACATACAAAAAATATTTTTTAATTTCTTCCGAACAAATCAGTTTTGTTTCATTTTTTTGGGGGATCAAAACCCCCAAATTTCGCAAATCCGAGACGGCCATTTTGAAGAGAGTATCATTTCCTTCCTTTTGACGTTTTTATTTGCAATTTGCATCCAAACTCGATCTTCTACGATTTTACAAACATTCATCGTTGTTCCACAAAAAATGGCATGCCATGACGTCATTAAAACGTCATTATCTCCCAAAGTGCTGCATTAATTTCATTGAAATTTAGTAAGAAGACGTAGAATTGATGCAGCATAAGATACTGCAAGTTTGACGTCGATATCTGTCACAGTTTTCAAGTTATTGAGAAAATCCGGGAGGTGGGGGTGGGGGGGGGGGGCAGATTCTGCCCCCCCCCCCCAGCGGGGCGCGGGTTAACAGGCATGTGAGTTACGATGCTAGAAGGTTTCTAATAAAATGCTGATGTTCATACATTTCTTATTTCTCTTAAATGGCGAACTAATTAAAATGGGAATAATACGGTTAAACTCCATTTAACAGCATCATAATAGCATCACAATCATAATAGCATCGTCGAGCTCGGTGTTAATTCTCCATATGCTTTCCCCAAGTACAAATCAACCCAACCGACACTGGAGACCCAACCGACACTGGAGCAGAGCATGTGTCATCTCGAGTGGGACTAACATGCCCCCTGGTTGGATTCGTTATAAACCCGCGACCTGCGGGGGGGGGGGGGGGGACGGGGGACACTCAAGTGTTTTGGGGGATGACAAAAACGGCGGCGTGGACCTTTTTATGCTACCTTTAGTTCCCGAGATATGTATTTGGGGTTTCTGGGACAGTTTCTAAAAACTGCCAAATTTGAATTTGTATGACTTCTGGTGACCTTAATGTTGACTTGAGGAACACATGTTTATTGATCCAGTCAGGTTAAACTAGTGCTAAATTAAGATGAAAAAGTTCCATAGAAATACAATTAACAGCTTCACTTACGTTCTCAAGATCGCATGTTGATATTACATCGAACTGTGTCGAAGAGGCACCTACCTGACTTTGAAGCTCGTAAAACAATACGTGGGAAGCCGATAATAGATTCTGAAAGCCTTCCTTCTTGTTCATTATAATGGAATCCGAGGTGATGGCCTCCTCCAGCCGCCACACCACCGTCACTTCCTTCACCAGCTCAGCCAGCACTGTTCGGGCGCCAGTTACGTGCTCTCGCATCTTGAGCATCCACGCCATGGGCGATTTTTCTATCTCAATCTTCTTCGGGAACATACGGAGGTACCACATACCGCCATTAAGAACGACCATATCAGGGCAGTTGGGCGGCTGCGCCCGGCACTCTGTCACCAGAGTCCACAACTTCTGCACAAACAGCGAGTGCAGGAAAGGCCGACGCCAGAACTCCACTTGGAGCAGGTCGCTGCCGACCTTGCGGCTGCAGAACTTGTCATGGAGTTGGCACATCTCCCGAGTGGTGAACACTTGCAGCGACTGCAGTGGACCCGGCGGCACATCCTCGAGACGCACATCCTCGGGCTCAGTGCCGTTCTCCAGCTGCAGAAACGTCTGCAACTGCTGCATCAGAATGCGGCTGCGCGAGTCGCCGACGAGCACGAGCCGCGCCGGCCGCCGCAGCCGCGCCGCCCGTCGCCGCAGACAGGAGCGCGCCTGGTCGGCGGCCAGCGAGCCGGAGCGACAGGCGTCCGGAGCCGAGTCGCCGTGCCGGTCCAGACCGCCGCCCAGCAGCGAGCCACTCAGCTGGAAGATGCGCCGACAGCCGGCCGACGGCCACTGCGCCTCCGCGGGCCCTGGCGACAAAAATACATATACGTTACAGACGTCGCTGCCATATAAAGATGAGACAAACTGAGTTTCTGTTTCACACGACGATTTGATATCAGAAGCAGTATTGTCATGACCCTGTTAGTGCTGCATACAATGATGCCAATGATGCCAATGATGTGAAAATTGGGTGACACTTGTGAGAAAGCATTCAAAGTGAGCAATGCCATACAGATACATGCAGGCACGTAGCCAGGATTTCGTCCGGGGGGGGGGGGGGGGGCGGCGGCGCCTCGAAAGGGCCCCTTCCCGAGCGTTGAAAGGGCCCCTTCCCAAGCGTTGAAAGGCCCCCCCCCCTCCAAAAAAACGCATGAAAAGGCACCTTACAAGGCTGGAAAATGCAGTATGGCAGGTATGGCATGGGCCATACCAACGTTTAGGAGCTGGAGTTAGCGAACTGCCACATCAACTTTGGAACCAGCGACACGAATTTGGAATCAGCTATACCAACTTGGAATATTTTTTAAGCTTAAGACCTGGAACTCTTAAACAAATTGCGCCGCGGAGCGGCGCGAAAATTTTGAGTATTATGCCCTGGGTTGCTTTCTCATCAATGCGTCGCATTGCGTATGGTGCGGACCTCTAAAATTGCTATATTGAACGTTTAAAAGTGCGGGGAAAAGGTGCTAAAATGAACTATTTTGCCCAATAATATAGGAAAGTAGCAACATAACACATAAATGCGCCGAGAAACTGACCGATTTTTTTTTCTCTCCTAAACCGCATATAATTTAATTTGTAGTTAAATTAGGCAGCGGAGCGGCGCGAAATTTTTGAGTTTGATTCCATGTACAACTGTATTCTTACTGTTGAAAGGCCCAAGGTCCCTTCAGATCGTCTAGGGGCCCCCTGACCTTTTCTACGCCCTTCCGACCTGTTCAGGGACTCATCTGTGATCCGCGAAGCGAAAAGACATGATGTGGAGTGGGTGATATATATATATATATATATATATATATATATATATATATATATATATATATATATATATATATATATATATATATATATATATATATATATATATATATATATATATATATATATATATATATATATATATATATATATATATATATATATATATATATATATATATATATATATATATATATATATATATATATATATATATATATATATATATATATATATATATATATATATATATATATATATATATATATATATATATATATATATATATATATATATATATATATATATATATATATATATATATATATATATATATATATATATATATATATATATATATATATATATATATATATATATATATATATATACATATATATATATAATACAAAGAGGGCTTACTCTACAGGAAAAAATAAAATCGGATCTTTCGGGTATATTGTAGCACCCTGACGAAGGGTGTTACAATATACGCGAAAGCTCCGCTTTTAATATTTTTATTGTGGAGTAAGCCCTTTTATATTTAATCTTCATCTGCGATATCTACGTGCTTTGACACTTCCGGTCTCACCAGAGACTCCTCTAACCTTCCAAGAAGCCCCTCTTGTGTGTCAAGGGGCCCATTCGGCCTGTTCAGAGGTCCTTCCGACCTGGCCAGGGACTGCACTGGCTGCTCTGTCGCCCTGCCGACATGCTCAGGGGCAGGGGCGGCGGATTGCGGGGCGCAGGGTACCCAAAATCCCCCCCCCCCCTCAAATGAAAATCCTGGGGAGGGGAAGGGTCATGTTGCTCCAGATTGAGCAGGCTAAAATCTGGGGGTGGGGGCAAAACTACCCTTTGCCCCCAGGATTTTCGACTGGGGGAATTTTGGGTACCCTGCTCCCGCAATCCGCCGCCCCTGCTCAGGGGCCCCTCCGACCTGCCCAGGGGCCCCTCCAGTCTGGCTAGGAACTTATCCGGCATGTTCAAGGGGCCTTCCGACCGGCCCAGGGACCCTTTCGGTCTAGCCAGGGGCCCCTCTGACTTGCCCAGGAGCCCCTCCGATCGGCCCAGCGACTCTTCTGGTCGGCCTGCGCTGGCTGCTTTGTCGCCCTTGCCGACATGCTCAAGGGGCCCTCCGACCTGCCCTGGAGCCCCTCCGTGCTGGCCAGGGGTCACTTCGGCATGTTCAGGGGCCCTTCTTACCCGCCCAGGGGTCCTTTCGGTCTGATCAGGGGCCCTCCGATCTGCGCAGGGGCCCTTTTACTTTCCAGGGGCCCTCTGGTCTCTCCAGGGTCCCTTTAACCTTCTAAGGGGCCCTTCCGAACTAGCAAGGGACTGCGCTGGCTGCTTTGTCGCCTTGCGACATGCTCCGAGGGCCCTCCGACCTGCCCTGGGGCCCCTCCGTGCTGGCTAGAGGCTCATTCGGCATGTTCAGGGGCCCATCTGACCCACCTAGGGCCCTTTCGGTCTGGTCAGGGCCCCTCTGACCTGCACAGGGGCCCTCTTAACTTCCCAGGGGCCCTCTGGTCTGTCCAGGGGCCCTCCGACCTGCTCAGGGGCCCTTATGACCTAGCAAAGGACTGCGCTGGCCGCTTTGTCGCCCTGTCGACATGCTCAGGGGCCTCTCAACCTGCCCAGGGGCCCCTCTGTGCTGGCTAGGGACCCATTCGACGTGTTCAGGGGGCCCATTCGGTGGCGGCCACCCCCGCCGCCCTCCCCTTGGCTACGTGCCTGGATACATATGGTTACATATGGCTATACATATGGTTACAGTGGAGTGGATGCAGTGGATGGGGTCATGTTGCGGATATGCAGCATATGTTATACAGTGGCAGTGGCGGCGGAAGGTATTTCGGATGGGGGGAGGGGGCAAAGAAACCCAGGGCGTTCCCTCGGGCCAAGCGCCTCCCCCCAAAACAAATATTAGCGCGAAATGTAAAAAAAAAATCGAATTTAGGCCACAATATTATACCAGCAAAACGCCTTTTTTGGGCGATGACCGAGCGGGCGAGCTCTGGTAAAGCTAAAACAGGTTTGAAATATGAAACGGTACGGGAGCACACGTGCGCATTGACTGTGTCCCAATAATGAGTAACACATTCAATAGTTTTATCGTGGTTATATCCACGGATGCATAGTTGGATAGAATGGATAGACTTGGATTGAATGCATAGTTGTATAAAATGGATAGTATGCATAGTTTTAGGAACGTTCAGCTGAATGGAGATGTACAAAGTAGATGGCGCTTCCCTGGGACAAACTACATACAAACAATAACATTATTAAAGTGAAATATCACCTTTTGATTTATTTATCTGCATTTTTCTGTGACACATATATGGTTTCAAATTGATCGTGCCTCAATTTGAAAGTGAAATAACAACATTTTCTTTTTCAATAATTAAATTATGGGAAGAAAAAAAAATGTACTAACATATGGTGACGAACAGTATAATCCATCACTATCTCTGGTTTGAATGTTATTTGTAAACCAGTCATAGGGCCAGCAATGAAATAAGTGCTCCAAGAAGCGTGACAACGTCCCTGATTGGTCAATGAAACAAATCGCATACATTAAATACGTCACCGTCCTTGGCCAAGTCAATCCGCGGAATGCATCACAGTTTTCTTAAACGTTTATTGATTGATTATGGATAAACGGTTTAGATAAATGTTTCATGTGTCCATTGTAATATATTAAATACCTGTTTGTTGAAAATTGATGATTTTTTTAATAAGTCTAATTATCTAAAGATCCGCCAGGGTTTCAATCGACCTTGCCTCACGACCTCACGATTTGCAAGTCTGCTAAATTATGGTCTGTTGAAGTATATGCTTTTGTGTATCAAATATAAACGTTTGGCATATTGCTTCATCCAAATTAGCATGTGTTTTCGTGAACGGATACTATTTCCTTTCAAATCGATGTAAGATGAGGTCTTGAAACACAGGCGGCCAGGGCGCCCCTCAGGCGGCCAGAGCACCCCTCAGGCGGCCAGAGCACCCCTCAGGCGGCCAGAGCATCCCTCTCAAGCGCCCCCTCAGACGACCAGAGTGTCCCTCTCAGGTGGCCAGAGCGCCCCTTTCAGGCGGCCAGAGCGCCCCTTTCAGGCGGCCAGAACACCCCTCTCAGGCGGCCAGAGTGCCCCTCTCAGGCAGCCAGAGCGCCCCCTCTCAGGCGGCCAGAGCGGCCCCTCTCAGGCGGCCAGAGCGGCCCCTCTCAGGCAGCCAGAGGGCCATCTCTCAGGCTGCCGGAGCGCCCCCTCTCAGGCGGACAGAGCGCCCCCTCTCAGGCGAGCAGAGCGCCCCCTTTCAAGCAGCCAGAGCGCCCCCTCTCAGGCGGCCAGTGCGCCCCCTCTCAGACGGCCAGAGCGCCCCTCTCAGGCAGCCAGAGCGCCCCCTCTCAGGCGGCCAGAGCGCCCCTCTTAGGTTACCAGAGCGCCCCTCTCAGGCGGCCAGAGCGCCCCTGTTAGACGGCCAGAGCGCCCCCTCTCAGGCGGCCAGAGCGCCTCCTCTCAGGCGGCCAGAGCGCCACCTCTCAGGTGACCAGAGCGCACCTCTCAGGCGGCCAGAGCGCTCCCTCTCAGGCGGCCAGAGCGCCCCCTCTCAGACCAGCAGCCCCTGCCAAACACAAAGCGCCCCTCGGCTGAGTTGGGGGGGGGGGGGGGGGGGGCAACTGCACCCCCCCTGTTCCGCTGCCACTGTACAGTGGAGATACTTTATCAAGACTCACAAGGATTCATTTTCCTTTGGCAGGTCAGTGCAGATAAAGCAGTGCTGAAGAAATGGTGAGCCCAGGGCGGACCCAAGGGGAGCCATCTTGCTGCATGCTTTCCTCTCAAAACGACTGAACTTAGCCGGAAGTTGACATATTTCCTGATTTTGAAGACAATCTAAGCAATTTTGCAAAGGGTTTGATATACAAGTTAAAAATGCACAAGCAAGGGAAATCCGACGAGGAAGCCTTTAGTTTGCCGCCTCCCCTAACCAACTTTTTACCCTCCCTTTGGAACTGCCAGTGCAGTGCAAGTGGTTGAAAGCCATTGACAAGGAAGCAACGTCAATGACTGATAGTGAAAATGTTGCGCCCGGGTTCATACATATAAATGATAATTCTCGCCGAACAAATTGTACGTTACGCGCCAGGCGCGGACATCGGCGCGGAGAACAATCAGTGTTTGCCGTAGTATATATTGCCGCTACAAATTAAAAAAAAGTAATTATAGCGCATAATATTTCCATCAATTCCGCAAATGTTCAGCTCAGTTACAATAATTTTTCTGACAAATTCGGTTTGGGATTTGGACCTCTAAATAATGACAGTTATTGTATATCCACAAATTTGTAAGTGTTTGCGTCAATATCAGGGAAATGGGTAACTAATCTGAAAAGTCATGGTAATAATTCAATTAATTTTGGAAAAAATGAGCTCAGTTACAAACTTTAAAAAAAAAATCGGTTTGGGATTTCGACCCCCAAATCTTTGGAGCCCCAATGTCCGCAGTTACATAGTGTTTGGCGCGTAACGAACTGCTGAACATCAAATGTATTATGTAGTGCGCCTAGTCGAATATCGATAATTGTTATACACGGTCGCTCATTTAACTTCCTGTCATTTCTGATGGCATAACCAACTTCTCTATGGCCCTTTATGCTTCCATTAAGGATAACAAGGGTCAAGGGATAATTTTAAAGGGATTATACGGGTTTCCGTCCTGAAAGGAAATGCACTCTTTTGCAGTTGTATGAGCTTTAAACACGTTTAAGACATATACCAGGGACCTCAATGCTAATTTAGTCCATTATTTCAGCAATTATCAGCGTGAAAACTTTGGCGTTTTTCGAGACTTGTATCAGATAACGAGTAGGTACTTGATGGGCATTACTGTCCACTTTTATCTTAGAATCAATTTGAGAGTTTTGAATTATCTGCAAGTCCTACATTGGGTCACAAAATGATTATGCAATTCAAAACTTACGGGACTCTTTATTACTACATACTATTCGTTCAGGTTTTGGGTTTTTGTGGCTTTCTTATCTCTGGCCGGAGGCGTTTATAATTTGGTGGTGGCTATTAATTTTTTGGCATGAAAATTCATGAATAATGTCGAATTTTATGGGAAAAACCAGGTAACTGTTGCTGTCATTGGAACAAAATAAGTTTTTTCTTCTGCAAATATTGTTTTTACCGGAAATATGCCATAGGTGAGGTGTTTTTATTAGCATGAAAGAGATGACTGGCTCTGCCTCAGCCGGTCCTGCAGAAAGTACGAGTTGGCATCACCGCGCACTTTGAAATGTCCTTCAGTGCAGAAGAGGTCATTTCCAGAACAAATGTGGCTACCGTGGGACTTCTACCACCTTTAAAGTACGTTTTACTATGTAACTCAATTATTCTGAAGAAAAAAAAAACGTATAATCCCTTGAACCCTATTCCCTGCGGGGGGGGGGGGCAGATTCTGCCCCCCCCCCCGCCGGTGGTTTTTCACTTGCCGCTTCTAAACCGTTAGGTCCTGAAACTTTGTGATTTTTCCCAAAATTGAATGGCGCGTGCTGTGTCAACATTCTGAAAAAATCGGTCCAGCAGAGGCGGTTCCAGGTTCCTGTTTTGGGGAGGGCGTTACGAATGCGGTTTTGCGTGGCATACTTCCTTCGTGGTTTGCAGTGCAATAAATGCGTCAGAAACAATTTCAATGCAATATGCATCATAGATACTGGGATTGTACATATTTTTGGGGCAGAGACGTACTCAGGATAAAAAATGGGAAGCGATACCCACCCTCAATTTAGGTCCAACTTCAAATTAGTAAGATGATAAAAGCATTACGTGCATGGTGCCCCCCCCCCATGTTTTTTCCTTTATCCGCCTATGCGCAATATATCAAATTTAACCATTTACAGCATATAATGCCCACATGTGACGTTCATGTCGTCCTAAACAATCACGAACAGCACATATTTCCCCCCAGAAAATCCCCCCATTTTACATTCCCTGAATACGCCTATGATTTTGTTGTCTTTTGATATATTAAATACCAGTACATTTGAAGCTCAAAAACGTTTTGATCATGAAAATCGGTCGAGCCACATGGCCGCAATGACCTTTCAAAAAACACCCAAAAGTTTCGGATTTTTTGCCCCCTGGCCCCGATTTTTGAACAAAACAAAAATTTCGGGGTCCAAAAAGAGAGATCTTGTCATGACGAATCGAATGGCGTTTTCCCCATCGAAATCGACCGAGCGGTTCTCGAGATCTCTGGGGGGGGGGGGGTGCTAAGGCGCCCCCCCCCCCCCCGAGCCCGGGTCGCACCCATGTCGCGCCCGCCAAGCGCGCCCGTATGGCGCATATTTTTGTATGTGCCCCCCCCCCCCTTGACTGAAATCCTGGATCCTTGCCTACAGGCGACAGCGTTTTCAGGTTGCAGCTTGACTGCGTCCTAGCGAGGCATCACCAATCAGAACCCTTTCATTGGCTACTCGTCCTCTGATCTGACTGGCGTACCGCTGGGCTAGGCAGGAGGCACGGTGAGTAGTGCACAAGATCCGCTGGTAGAGGTTGGGATCAGTCCTCCCAGTTCAATGACCGGTGCTGCTCGGAAGGGGCACGCACCACAGTGTGCCTGAGAGCGGTCGCGGCCGGCCGCCACGCTGGAACGCCGGACCGGGCGAGGGGTGTCGAGGAGTATGAATGGAGGGGTCGGACGCGTTTGATGAAACCTGTCATTATAAGCTTCATGCTTGTAAATATGTGTTGGAGATCTCTTCGATTTATTCTGGAACACGCCGACCACTACAAACTGCCACACACACGCAGCCCAACCTGAGCCCGTCCGCGTCCGGCGCCTCCGCCAGACTGCCCTGGCCCGGGTCGCTCCCGCTCGCATCGGCCGCCGCCCGCATAGTGCGCGGCCGCGCCGCCAGGCGTCAGGCATCGCAGGCCGGCCGGCGACTACAAATCATAACATACCTCCCCCCTGAGAACAGGGATGACTGTGTAATCACAAAAAAAAACTAAACCACACTTCGTTGATAACTCAGTCGCTGTTTCAGCACATTGTAACCGTATCGCAACACAGCCGCATTCTGGTACATTATAACACGATATCACACACTATCACATTGTCGCACCGCCTTTCCTGTCGTCGGGTACGCCCGTCATGTCGAGGTCCTCTGCGACACCATCCATGAAGGCAGCCGGTGAGTAATCCGAGCGTACCCGGCCGCCGACAGGTGGATTCCGTCGCCCTTGAAGAACTCCGATGCTGCGCTGCTCGTCAAGGAGTATCGAGACGGTCGCCTCCTGCCGAGACGGACACGCTCCGTCAGGCAGCGTCCGACGGCAACCACCGTCACTCGCGCCGCGCTCTCCCGGGCCCACCGCGCCATGTCGCGCTCCAGCCGGAAGGCCTCCGTCTCCTCCCAGGTGATGTCGCCGGTCAGCCGGTCACGAGCGGGACGCGGAGTTGGTCCGATCCACCATACCGGTGCGATAGCGGCGACTTCCTCGACCGTCGCCGTCACCGCCGACCAGAGGTCCGACGTCATCGGGCCGGGAGATGAGCCTCGGGGGTACACGTCGTTTCCACCTAACCAGAGGGCTACTCCTGCCGGTATTGGGTCCGTGCAATCGGCCCAGGCACGGACGACGCTGAGGAGCGCCCCGGTATTGATGCAGCCCCTCCAGTTTTTTCCGACCTCACCCGGGAGGACCCAGGTGTCCACTTGCCACCCTTGCGCCTCGTCGATAAACTGGGCGTGCCGCACCAGGGAGTCACCGATTATTAGGCCGGAGGGACGCGGGGTACCAAGACACGGTGTCCACGTCGGGCCCTCCGCCGATGTCGGGCGTGGCGTGCCGCCTCTGCCCTCCACCGGACTGAACCGCCCGGACACACCGAGCTCGGAACCACGGCCGCTCCCACCCGGCAGCAGGTTCGGCGACCTAGCCTGTTGAGGGCCTTCCATTTCGGCGAGGGCCTTCCATTCCCGGGCGACCCGCTTAGGGGGCGGCGTCACGGGCTCTGACGGGTGATCTGATTGGACCGAGCGTAAGACTGCCTCGCACTCGGTCGCACCCAGCAGGTCCCTCAGGAGATCATCGTCGTGGTCCTCCAAGAGCTCAGCCAGTAGGTCAACGTCTGTGCCCAAGTCGGCCATGATGGATCTTACTATTGACTCTGGAACAGAGGTTCGTTAATCAGTTTTTTACGTCGTCACTTACACAGAGGATCCCGCCTCATAACGGATCACCGGCCGCGACATACGACCCGATCGAGTAAAATACGGAGCTGGGGGACCATAGACTGGTCCCTGTTCCACGCCCACCTCCGCGTTTCCCCCCACTCTGGCCGAGGGCCAGCCCAACAGCAACATGGGGTCCAGGGACACCTCCCCACCCCCGATGTCAGCCTGGCTGACATCTTCCTCATCGTTAGCCTTCGATGGTGGTTGCTGTCCTGCTCTGTCGCCCTGATTCTGACCCTCGTCCCCAGCGGCGCTGCTTGGCCGTCCCCCACCACTTATAAACGGCTTCAAATGGTTGTGATGGAGAACTCTGACTTTTCCGTCAGCTGTACGGATTTTGAATGCGACCTCGCTGCCTGGCTTACCAACTTTCCCGACAATGGTACAGGGACCCTTATAAGGCAGACCCAATTTAGGCTTTCCGCCCACTTCAGCCCGGAAATCCCGTACCCACACTTTGTCACCGACTCGATAGTCATGTGCGTGCTGCCTCTCATTGTACTTCTGAGCGGCCTTCTGGGACGCTTGTACGGAGTTGAGACGCACGCGCTCGTATGCCGCCTGAATTACGCGAAGCCTGTCTTCCAGGTAACTTCGCACCGGCACCACCTCAGGAGGGAGGCTATATGACGCGTGGAGTGGCGCTCGTGGCTCAGCCCCGTGCACCAGGAAGTAAGGCGTGTAGCCCGTCGTGCTGTGGACTGACGAGTTATAAGCCATCGCATACGCTTTCACGTCGTTGTCCCAATGCAGTCCGTCTTTATCGATATACTTGCTGATCATATCTTTCAACGTTCGGTTAAATCTTTCGACCATCCCGTCACTCTCCGGATGATACGGGGTGGTCCGTGTCTTCTTGATTCCGAGTTTGTCGCACATCTCTTGGAACATCCGAGACTCGAATTGGCGACCTTGATCGGAGTGAAGTCGCTCCGGTACCCCGAAATCATACACCCAGTCGAGGAGGGCCTCCAGGACGGTCTCTGTTTTTTGGTCAGTCATGGGGTAGATACGAACGTACTTGGAGAAGTAGTCCATGATGACTAAAGCGCACTTGTTTCCCCGGATGGATAACGGCATTTCGGTGATGTCCAACGCTATTCTCTCGAAAGGCCTGGAGGTCGCTTCTGTTACCATTGGGGCGCGTTTGGCTGGGGCGGGGCGCCGTCTTCTCTGGCATAGAGTACAACTATCGCAGAGCGCGCGAACATCCCCGTACATTCCGGGCCAGATGAACCGCTGTCGGATGCGGAGAGAGGTCCGTTGCCGTCCCAGGTGTCCGCTGGTTGGGTGATCATGCGCCATAGACAGGATGTCTTGTCTCAGTTTCCTGGGGACCGCCGCTCTGAACCCGTCCCCTGACATGATCCCAACGATGCCGTTGACAACCTTCAGGCTTGTCCACCGCGACTGGAACACCTTACCCCATTCCCCCACTCCGGCGGGGTCAGGTATCTCACGTCTCTCCAGACAGGTCCGTATCTTCTGGAGCATGTTGTCACTCTCCTGTGCATGACGGAGGTCTGGCTCCGAGTCCAAGTGCGACTCTGTGAGAGGGATGTCACCTTTATCACCTCGCTCAGCCGAACCCACCGCCGCCTGTATTGCGCCATTGGATGCCCTGCCTGGATCGAGCGGCCCGCTCGTGTCCTGGCTGTCGCGCACCACGTCGCAACGCGAGGCGGGAGTTGCCTCACATCCGTTTTTCCCCCCCGTGATCCCCGTCCCGAGCGAAGCCGCACCGGATACCCCGTCTGGACAGGGCGTTCCGCCCTCATCCTGACTACCAGGTGGCGTTTCCACAGGCTGTTGTGGACGTCTCGAGAGAGCGTCAGCGTTACCGTGATCTTTCCCCGGTTTTATGACTACGTCAAAGACAAATGAACTCAGTTCAATGGCCCACCTCCCTCGACGGCCGGTCCCGTCACGTTCCACCGCGATTGACTGAGGGATATTCGCGAGAGGTTTGTGGTCCGTGACGACCCGGAATTTGGTCCCAGTGGTGTATTGCCGGAAACGCCGGATTGCATGGACGATGGCCCACAACTCTTTGTCGTATGTCGGCCACTTCGTCTGGGGCTTCGTGAGCACCTTGCTGTCGTACGCGATGACCCGCTCACTCTGGCCGACCTGCTCCGTCAGGACCGATCCCACCGAACTGTTGCAAGCGTCGGTATAGAGAATGAACTTTCCCTTGAATGTCGGCAACGACAAAATTGGGGGTGATGACAGGATGTGCTTTAGCCTGTTGAAGGCTTGCTGCATCTCAGCCGTCCAATCGATTCGCCCCGGGGACAGCGCAGCCACGCGTAACGGTCGGCTAACCTCAGCGTAGTTCTCGATAAACTTAGCGTAGTACCCACACAGACCCAAGAAGCTGTGCATTTCGTCATCGGTGGTTGGTGCTGGCCAGGTGAGAACCTTTTCCACGTTCCGAGGCTCCGGGCGGACACCTTCTGCCGATACCAGATGGCCGAGAAAGACGACCTCTTTCTTGGCCAGATGGCACTTTTGGGGCTTCAGCTTCAGGCCAGCGCCCCGGATGCGCTCGAAGACGGCCCGCAGTGTCTCCAGATGCTCGTTCTCAGTGCTATTAAATAATATTACGTCATCCAGGTAAACCAGGCAGGTCTTTGAATCCAGGCCGGCCAGGACCAGCTCCATAAGGCGCTGAAATGTCCCACTGGCGTTTTTCAGGCCCATGGGCATCACACGAAATTGATGCAGACCTTTACCTGTTGTGAACGCCGTTTTCTCCCGGTCATCAGAGTTGAGGCCGACCTGCCAATACCCGGTTGCCATATCAAGAGTGGTGTACCACCGCGCTCCGGCCAGGGAGTCCAGCGTGTCGTCGATCCGTGGGAGAGGGTGTGCTAGCCCTTTAGTTACCCCATTGATTGCCCTCATGTCCACACAAAAGCGGAAGGACCCATCCTTCTTGCGAACTAGCACGACAGGGGAACACCACGGACTGTCACTTACCTCTATGATCCCGTCTCGCAGCATTTGCTCCTTTTGTTGCTCCACTTGGTCACGTACGGAAGCTGGTATCCTCCGAGGGGGTTGCCGGATCGGTGCGGCATCTCCAGTGTCGATCTTATGTTCTGCCAAATGTGTGCGCCCGATGTCTCCTGAGTGTTGACTAAATATATCCTTATAGTCGGACACGAGCTTCCTCAGCCGGGCTTTTCCATCATCGGACATGTCCGAGTCGCCCACGTCGACCGCTGCACATGGCGCTGATGGGTCATCGCACTGACTGCCTGCATCGTCTCGTGGTAAACCACCACTGATGACGGTGCTGGCGCGCTGCGGGCCATCATCACCACCTAGGTCGAACTCGTTATCGACTCCTGGGATAATTGAGTACAGAGTGCCGATGTCGCTACCTTTCAGTAGTCTAGTTTCATGAGCACCGACGTTAGTCAGCTGAATTGGGATGGTACTGTCGTCGTTAACAGTCACCACCTCCCTCGGAATCAGGAGCTCCTCCCTCTGCGCAGTGAGGCTGGGTTCGACCACCCCCTGAAGAGCGCGCCAGTCACATATCCCCCTGTCAATAGTCACAACCTTAGCCCTGACTACAATGACGGACCGAGGCGGAACCACAGCCGTAGCCGCCAATAGCACTCGGGCACGACGTGGCTGAATGTCTCTGTACGGAGGCAGGCGGATGGACATACCGGCTAGCCTCAGAACCCCCTCCCGGTCATCGATGACAGTGCCGTATTTACAACAGAAGTCGCGTCCAAGCACCAGTTCATACACCAGACCGCTGACCACAGCTGCGCTTGAGCATTCAAACGGCTGGTTCTGAATGTGTATCGGTAGATCATGAATGACCCCAGAGATGCGGAGCGGTTCACCGCCCGCCCCCCTCGCCGCCTGGGACGGCGGGGTCAGTCGACATCCTAGCTCCTGCTGGACATGCGGCTGCAAACTCTCACTAATCATAGTGAAGTCAGCCCCAGAGTCAACCAGGGCCCAGACACGCCGGCCCCCCACCTGCACCTCGATCACGGACGCTGTTACCAGGGACTCCGATGTACACCGGGCCGACGCGTGTCCCTCCGCATCGGCCACCACTAGTTTTCCGGAAAGTGCTGTTGCGTGCCATGATCGAGCCCACGAGTAGACCCGACGTCCGACGGCTGTCGCGTCGCCGTTCGAGGGAGCAGGCGGCAGTCCGCCAGCCAGTGCCCGTTTTGGCCACAGCCAAGGCAGAATGGATGTGTCTGCTGCGTGGACGACTGGCGACCTGAGTGGACGACTGGCGACCTGAGCGGGCAGTGGCGTACCATGTGCCCATGTTGACCACACCCAAAACACCTACTCCTATTAGCATCGGGCTGGTGCACTCCGCCCGCAGCCATCGACCGCGGACAGCCACGCCGCATATGTCCGATCTGTCCACAGCCGTAACAGCGCACCGTGGTTTGGTTTGACCCGACCGCTGGAACGGCTGATCGCTCGACCGACCCCTGAGGGAGTGGACACGCTAGCCCCTCCTCTGATTGATAAGCCCGCGGGCTGGATATCGTCAGATCATGCAACATTTGCTGCATTGCTGCCACATTGTGTTCCAAAGCTCGCATACGGTCTGTCTCGTCACCAACGATGCGACGCCCCGCAGCGGGCGACTCTCCGGCACCAGCGCCGGCCTGATCAGCCAACGCCGCCACAGCCGGGAGGGCCGTCACCATGTCCCGTGGGTCCCCAGCCGGCGGCGGCGCCGCTGACCGACGCACCGCACGCAACTCGTCATACCGCGTTTGCAGCTCCCGGGCCGCCTTAACGGTAGCTACCAGCGTTTTGGGGTCTTTACAGCAAAGTTGACTTTGCAGCCGCTCGTCGTGCAATCCGCGCAAAAAGCGGCTGGTCAGATTGAAGTCAACCGAAGCATCGCCCTCCCTCGCGTCTGGATATGCAGCACGGCCCAATTGACGGATCCGATCTGCAAAGTCGGCTACCGCCTCCCCGGGCATCTGCCTAGCGGCCGCTAGTTCCGCTTGCGCCTGTAACGGCCCAGCCTCGGAGCCGTAACGCGTCGTCAGGGCCTCGACAACTCGCGCGTAGTCAGTCTGTACTACAGACGACAGTGACGCAAATAGATCAAGAGCCCCTTCCTCTAATAGCACCGGCAGACACTGCAGGCGTTCCGCCGCAGTCAAAGTAGCCGTTTGTGCTTCAAACCTCGCGAGCCAACGGCGCCAGTCCTGTTCTTTAGCACCCGCAAAAGGCTTAGCTTTAGCTAAAAATATAAGCTTAGGATCCATGATCACTCAAGCCTATATGGGCACAATTAAAGACTATACGAATTCCTCTACTTATTTAATACGATACAAAACAATCTTGACCGTGGCCACTCCAACTTACCCGTAAATCGAAGATTCTCTCTCCAGTGGGCAGAACCTGCAGTCCTACCGACCGCGCCAATGTTGGAGATCTCTTCGATTTATTCTGGAACACGCCGACCACTACAAACTGCCACACACACGCAGCCCAACCTGAGCCCGTCCGCGTCCGGCGCCTCCGCCAGACTGCCCTGGCCCGGGTCGCTCCCGCTCGCATCGGCCGCCGCCCGCATAGTGCGCAGCCGCGCCGCCAGGCGTCAGGCATCGCAGGCCGGCCGGCGACTACAAATCATAACATATGCATACATGTTGGGTGGATATTGGACGGATTTGATTGTGCTTTACAGCTGTATAATTTGTATCGATTTTGTATTTATTTTATCGACACAGTGCATACTGCATACTCCAGGCCGATCATTTATCCACACATGTTTGTCCCATGTCCGTGCGACTCGTAGTAACCGAGATACTGGTCCGGGATTGCAACCCCCAACAGCCCCACTGTGTTAATCCGCGTTCGGTCCGGCGATCCAACATGGCGGCCAGGCGCGACAGCCCACGCTATACCCGGCTGCGCGGGCCGCCACCCTCTGCCGGGCACCGGACGCTGGATGGTGATTGGTGGTGCCCCGAGAAGCAGAACAGACCGGCCGGCTGCGGACCAGGGCCGGTCTGTTCATCTCTTATAACTGCGTCTTTTTGTCCTATCTGACTCATATCACGCTAGGATAACCTGTCACCGAGTTGCTGATGTCGTATTTTATGGTGCGAACGCTAAGACTGATTTTAGGTGTAAAAATGTATTAAAATGTTTTCAAAACTGCCTGTTTCAGCAGGTATCATGTTAACATTGTTTGTGAATACTGAGGTGAAGAAAACGAGTCCGTCCGATTAGTGTAGACACGGGGATTTGCAAAACAGATTGCAAAACACCGAGTTATGAGGGTTTCGGTTGTTGATGTACCATTCTCATAGCAGAGGGGAGGGGAGGCTAGGATATAGATTGGGGTAAACAAGCTGAATCCGCCCTCCAGATCGCGAACAAAATGGCGGTTATTGTCGTAACTTTAGGACCAGCCAAGGGGTCTCCTAATTTTACGAATATTATATAATAGATGATTTATCGAGGTCAGCCGTCCCACGGCAGGCTTGTACTTGACAAAAATGGTGTGACGGGAGGAAATATAAATGGTCCCGTGGTAATTAAACCACTTTTCCCGTTGTGGCAGATGGAAACGCCCGACGTTTACAAAATACATAAGGCTTTTTTAAGTGACTTTTTGCAATTGTTCTGAACTTTTTTTGGAACAATCAGAATTCGATGGACGTAGGCATTTTCAAAATACCTTCTCTTGTAGGTCTAATTACCAAATCATGTAATATCCATGTTAGCGACGAAAGACCGTAATGGTTTGTTTGTTGTTAATTGGGTAAAAAGTTGATTATAGCTTGCGTCCTCTGCGTCCTACCATCGTTAAATCAATGCAGCTGACTTGCGCTGATGTCGCAGCCGCTGTTCCGCCCCGTCTACGCAGGTGAACGCATTGGCCGAGGTCTCCGAGTGGGAAGGGTGGAGTCCCAGTTATGAGAATGCAAGCTCTAAAAAGATGAGCAACGCGTTCTAAAATCAATCTTAAGCTCATACGTCAGAACTCAGAAGCGCCGATTGCGGCCACCACGCCAGTCGTGTGTGGGGTTGTACTAGCCATGTTATACATATGCAGAGGCGGCTTACCCAGGGTAGTAATGCGGTCTCTGTCCGGCTGTCCGGCAGTCCACTGAACTATATAACAACTGGAAGGGACAAGGGTGCCTGAGAGCGGTCGCGGCCGGCCGCTACGCTGGAACGCCGGGCCAGACGAGGGGTGGAGAGGAGTATGAATGGAGGGGTCGGACGCGTTTGATGAAACCAGTCATTATAAGCTGCATGCTTGTAAATATGAATACATTTTGGGTCGATATTGGACGGATTTGATTGAGCTTTACAGCTGTATATTTTTTATCGATTTTGTATTTATTGTATCGACACAGTGCATACTCCGGGCCCATCATTTCTCTACAAATATGTGTCTGTCCCATGTCCGTGCGACTCGTAGTTACCGAGATACTGGTCCGGGATTGCAACCCCCAACAGCCCTGCTGTGTTAATCCGCGTTCGGTTCGGCGATCCAACATGGCGGCCAGGCGCGACAGCCCGCGCCATACCCGTTGCGCGGGCCGCCACCCTGACCGGCAGTCCGGCAATCCGGCAGTCCGTCTCTCCGTCTCTCCGTCTCTCCGTCTCTCCGTCTCTAACCAACTGCTTGTGCCGTGAGTTAAAATCGGACTTCAGCAACCGGCCACAGCTTTTATCATAGCATGAAGGGCATGACCCCAGGTTCCACCTGCTGCAGCTGAACGTCATTGGTGAATCACTAGTACGGGGGTGGAGTCTAATGTTACGAGCTCCCGCTTAGGATGAAGATCAGCAACGGAAGGTACCGGTATTTTAGCGTATTCGGGTCCCAGATCAGTTAGGAGGCATCTTAGCTAAAATCCCGACCAGGGCCCTGGTCTGACAGCGGCTCAGTCTGTGGAACAGGTGGGGGACGGTCACCTGACAGTGCTGACTCTAGGACCGGCATCCTCCGTCGCCAGCGGATGCTCCGCCGCGCTGGTACCGTTCTAGCTATGCTGCTGGGTCTCGGTTTCGTCGCTGTACTCCAGTCAGGTAAGCAGCAGACCGCTAGCCGGCCGGCAAACGAGGAAACAACCCCGACAGTTGGTTAGCTGTTATAACACCCGTGCTTGACTGGGGGGGGGGGGGGGGGCAAATATTGCCCCCTGACGAATTTTCGCGATAGCTTAAAACACAATGGCGCTATCAACGTGCAATTGTGGGTACCTTCGCCCACATCAATTGTACATCTTCTCAGGGGCGGATCCAGGATTTTTTTTTTTGCAAGGGGGGGGGGGGGGGGGGGGGGGGGGGGGGGCAGGGTATAGGGCGCATTTTTCCCGGGGAACAGGGGCGCATTTTTTTCCCGGGAAATTGGGGCGCCATTTCTTCAAACATGCACCCTATGTATAACCATTTTTTTCTTCTCTCTCGCTCTCTTGCTCCCTCGCTCTCCCGCTCTCTCGCTCTCTCTCTCTCTCTCTCTCTCTCTAATTCTCTCTATCTCTCTCTATCTCTCTCTCTCTCTCTCTCTCTCTCTCTCTCTCTCTCTCTCTCTCTCTCTCTCTCTCTCTCTCTCCACATATATATATATATATATATATATATATATATATATATATATATATATATATATATATATATATATATATATATATATATATATATATATATATATATATATATATATATATATATATATATATATATATATATATATATATATATATATATATATATATATATATATATATATATATATATATATATATATATATATATATATATATATATATATATATATATATGAAGATTACCGTTCATGTTTATTTACTCTTTTTGGCACAATCTAGTGCGATAACTCGTCACAACACACGAGGCTTTGACACGAGGCAAATCGCCGGATGTCGCTCAAATCGCCGGATGACTCTACCTTCTTACAGGACTTCAGCAAACATTGCAGCAAACATTGGAAGGTGCGGCGCCGCGCTTCGGCGGGTATTCTCGCCGCTGAGAAAAGACTGAACTGCGCCAGATTTGCAAAATCTGTCAAGGCGCTAGAAGAGGCGCACCATGTCTAAAAAAATAGCATAACAAAATATACCTAACCTAATCCGGGTGCCTGGTGCGCCTCTTCTGGCGACTTTTTCCAGGACGCTGTACGACAGCGCTTCCAATTAGAGGTTTACGTCAAATCTGAAGACTTTCGACGTCAGATTCTAGAGTTAATCTAGAGGTTTTATGAAGATTTTCGGAGGATTTATAGAGTTTTTCAGAAAAATTAGAGGTTCTTAGAGGTTTTGGGAATGTCCATGGGTTTTGATCATGCATCGCCGCTTCGCGTATATAGGCTCCGTCGGCGCTCCGCGTAGAGGCGCCCTCGGGGGGGGGGGGGGGGGGGGGGCGGCCGCCCCCCCCCCCCCCTGTATCCGCGCCCGGGGGGGGGGGGGGGGGGCGGCCGCCCCCCGCCGCCCCCCTGTATCCGCCCCTGCATCTTCTATGCAAAAATGAAGCAATTTCGTCGATAAAATTTTGAGATATAGACAATTTAATGACGTCACTACACACGAGTTTGACAATCAAATCAGGCTAAATTTTAACAGGCCGTACAAATGCTACTTTTTCTTTTAGCAAAATGCAATCACAAAACGTCATAAGATAGCAAATTGCAAGGCCTACAAAATGGCTATCTCGGATTTTTTTTTTACTACATTTTTTAAAAAAATGACCACAAAATCAACATTTTCGAAGATGTTAACAAACGGAATACATGTTTGAGAACCACATATGAACAATACCAAACCAAATTTCAAAGCAATATCTTCATTTTTGACTGACTTATGGCTCACTAAGTATGGTAACTCAGGACGTCATATTTTGAAATTGCGTTTTTTTTGCCTTTATTGACCAGATTGACAAATACATGGCAGCACTGCATTTTTTATAGCCAAAACTGGTATAGAAACATGCATTTGTATTTAGATTTATCATTTCAAATTTTGACCATATGTGACCTGAACTTGACCTGAGCTTGACGCTAGCTTCACTTAAACGAGTTCAGATGATACACATCTTCGTCGATAACATTTGTTTTAGGAAAAATCAGTGCACGTATATAGTATGCTTATAGTATGCTTTAGATACGAGCGAGCGCTTCGCGATCGCTCGTAATGACTATCACTATCGAATTTCACGGGTAAAATAGCACAAAACATGTCGCATGACTTTCGAAAATCTTCTGCGCATAGTGACCTTTTGTGACCTGACCTTGACCCTTACCAACAATCTCATTTTAGCGCATGCGGGATGTTTATTCGGGATGTTTATTATACCTACCATTGGGAGCACTTTGGGTATCATGGTCACAATCAAAGGCGTTGGATGGCCGATGGAAAGTCTGGACCATAAACTCAAATGCCTCGATTTTGACCTTTTACCCGATCTTGACCTGATATATGACCCCAATTCGAAAATTTCGAGTATACTTTAGATGCGTCTCATTGAGAGCTTTCGAATGCCGCCTTGCGCGTCTCGCTGCCATCATTGGTTCCAGAGATAACGAGGGGGAATATTCCCCCCGCGGTCAATGACGTTCAGCTGAGACGCCGGTCAACAAAACTGGTATCTCAGTTTAAAACTAATGTTGAAGGTGAACTATTTCCTTTAAAGGGAATGTTTCACCTTTCTGAAAGTTGTCAAATATACGCTGGTTGTAGTTGAAAATATGAAGTAAGTGCTGTTGAAAACGATGGTAATATTTTGTCCTCTCGAAGTCACTTAACTTTATACAAATTCAGTTTTTAAATTTGGGATGATGACGTCATTATTGAGCCATAGACCGCCGCTGATTGGCTGACAAAGTGAGATTTGTTGAAAAAGTCGTCAGCCAATCAGCGGCGCCACTAGCCCAGCAAACTGGTTATTGATTCAACACTGATTGAATCGATTGGAATCGTTCGATCAAAATTCCTTGAATAAAAAAATTATTGATTCACCACCAGATCTTTTGATTCATGAATCGTGATTGAATCAAAACCTGCATCAAACCAAGGCTGATTGAAACATATTTAAGGATTCTTATCGATTCAAGTACACTGGTAAATTGTGCAAATACATCCAGTCCCGGTGGCTACATTCATTTATACTGAAATATTATTGCTGTAACAATGTTTTAATGAGCATACTCGTTTATATTTATGTTTCCATTTTTTTAAATTGATTTGACAAATTCACCACATATATTTAAATGTTGAATCAAACGTGGATCGATTAAAATATTTGTTTTTATTCTTTGAATCAGAAAGAATCAATTCTCAAAATTTTATCTGTGAATCAAACGGTGATTGAATCATTCAGATTCCAAAATTATCATGATTGAATCGTTCCAAAAAAGTTGAATCAATAACCAGTCTGTAGCCGAGACCCCATTTTTCACCTATAAATTCAATTGTAAAAAAGTTGTTCAAAATGATCATTTGTGCTAATAATATATTATTTTAATCAAAAGAAAAGCCGAACAATTCTAACGCGTTTCGATTAACAAATAAACATCAGAGAATGATGAAAACATCACCGTTTTTAGCGTCAAAAACCAAAAACACTGTCACGAGTCAACACTGACACTTCAACACGCCCTCTCTCGCACCTCATTTAATCGCTTACGTACTAAAACACTGTCGATGCATTCCTATACTGACATACGCTGTCATACACGTTTACTCTGTAAAATTATACACTGCCAAGTCATCTCTCGTACAAAGGCACAACAAGGTAAGACAACCAATAGATAACAATCATTCACCGTAACGTATACGAGTCATGTTGAAAGTAGCTAACAGAGAATTTGTGGTTACAATATTAATGCCGACTCAATTGATCCGTAAACTATTAAAGCTACCTAAAAGTCGAAAAAAACGGGAAGCTAAATCACATGTTTAGTAAGGCACCAAGACCTAGATTTAGTGTTCATAGTAGGGTTGCTTTCTCTTATATAAACGGATTCAGCTATGCGCAGGTCGGCTTCATGTTCTTTAGTGGTGAGGATTTCTATGTAAAAGTTGCTATTTATTTCTTTGTTGTCCATATTCGTATGCTGTTCTAGGGTGTGGTCCCCCAGACCGGTGTCAGGTTTCCGAAGACGAGCGTCACCCAGATGCTCATTAAATCGGACCCCAATAGGACGTCTAGACTGCCCTATATAGGTGGCTTGTATCCCTATACTTTTACACGCCAGGCAAGTGATTTTGTAAATCGCCATGCGTGTAGTGCAAACTCCTTTCAGTCCATTTTCACACGTATGGCAGTGTTTATGTCCAGAGGGGCAGGGTGGGGGAGTAAGAGCTGAAGTCACAAGGTTCTTTTTTAAGGTGTTGTTATTTGTCCAGCTTACTTTGATAGGAGCTTTTGATGAACGAATGGCTGCGGTTATCCTTGTGGTGAACACCTCGTCGTTCCAGATGTGATTTACGAGAGATGACTTGGCAGTGTATGATTTTACAGAGTAAATGTGTATGACAGCGTATGTCAGTATAGGAATGCACCGACAGTGTTTTAGTACGTAAGCGATTAAATGTTCCCACTAGAGGGCGTGTTGAAGTGTTTGACTCGTGACAGTGTTTTTGGTTTTTGACGCTAAAAACGGTGATGTTTTCAGCATTCTCTGATGTTGATTTCGAGCGAGCGCGAAGCGCTCGCTCGTCTTTCCGTAGTATATGGGACAAATCTGAATATGAGCGGCCCGGCCCGGCCCGACCCGTGGAGACGCTTTTGAGAAGCTCATATCTCTGCAACCACACGTCCGATTGACAAGCTGACTTCTTTGCTGAGCAGCCCCATCCAACCTACCCTGTTTGAGACCGGTGCCGACTCATGTGGGTGACTACCACTGCGCGTGAGGAGTGTTGAAGTGTTTTCTCGCAAAAACTCTGCAACGGCTGAGCCGATTGTGTACACATTTGGTGTGTGGTTAGGGACTTCCCCGCCGCCGCCTACCCACAAGTCATGGGTGGGGTGCCTCTGCACGTGTGCACGTGCGCACCTTTTTTGTATCTCAGGAACTACTTGCCCGATCGGGTTGAAATTCACCATACATTTATTTCGCGCTCGCTCGGTCATCGCCAACTACGGCGCCTTACTGGTTTGTTCATCGAAACGCGTTAGAATTGTTCGGCTTTTCTTTTGATTAAAATAGTATATTATTAGCACAAATGATCATTTTGAACAACGTTTTTTTACAATGAACAAGTTGCTAAACGTTCTCCAACTCTTATCGAACTTATAAATTGAATTGCTTAAAACTGGCTAAGTTTTGGGGAAAATGACCTTAGTATTTCCGACATTTCAATAACGGCCAAAGATAATGGCTATCTCAGTTCAAAACCAATACAAAGGTGAAACATGAGTATGTGGCAGAGTATGTGGCGGGTAAATCAAGGTCGTGTAAAGAGTAACAACAATATTGGCATGGGGTAACAGTAGGGTATCCCAAGAGTAACGTATGTGTATTTTTAGAGTAAGTCGAGGGAATAAAGCTTACTCTGCGTTTACCCGCCGGTTAGTGTATATGCTGGGTACATGGAAGGTACATGGAGGGTAGATGGGGTCCCATCAGCTGGAGTTATGGGTAGGTTAGGAGTAACTGAAGAGTACTGTGAGAGTATGAGATGTAAGTAGAGTAAATGAAGAGTGAAACATATTTTCAGTGATGGGGTGGTGCATCACCCGTAACGAAATGCGAGAGGTCACTCACCTGTGACGAGACAGCGGGGCTCCAGCCAGATCTGCACACTCCACAGCGAGAGCAGCACACACCACATGGTAAACACGGTGAACAGTGGGGTCCTGACCCTGTCGCGGCACAGCCGCACCAAACGCACGCGCCACCGCCGCATGGTGGCTGCGTAGTGCGTGTCTCAGCACTGGCAGGACATGGGCGTCGGGAGAGAGGGAGGCGGCCCGGCTCGGCCGGCGACCCGCGCTGACCTTGGGGTAGGACGACGCAGCCTGGCAGGCTAACGGACATCACTGCCCGGAGCGATGGCGGCGGGCGTCGCCCGCGCGCGCCCGGACCGTCCCGCTCCCCGAGAGCTGAGGCCTGAGGGGCACACGGCTGCCCCCTCAGCGCGTCATTGACAGATACCACACCGCACGGCTGTCAGTCGCGCCTGCTTCTGAAAACTCTATATAATTGGGTTAATATTTGGTAAAGAGAGGATTGAAGATACCATGATGTCAATTGTCAATATAAGGGAAGACTTCGAATTATGCATATCTTCTTTCCGACACGCGATCAGGAATTGCGACGTTCCTGCATCGTAGCTTCTTTTTCGGCATTTGTAATGGTCTTTATCAAGGCTTGTTTATGGTCATCGCTACATATTTAACCACAGTGAAATACTACAGCACTCGTCTCGGGGCCAGACAGAAAAGTCTAGCGAACTCACCGACCCTGTAGTAAAACAGATGTGATTTTGTTTTCACTGTTTTAGATGGACGTAATGGTGGTGACTGTAATCAATGCATTGTTTCAGGTGGATGGGTTAGTGGTGTGGTCGTCAATGCCGCCAGAAACTTTCGACTTTGCCCAGCGCATCTGCCGCCCGGTCAAGGACTTGAAAGAGTCTGATGACCCCGCCATAAGAAGACATATTTGACCAGTGTGACGACGAAATTCATGTGGGCACGCACTATCATCCGTCAGCGGTTCATCTAGAAACTGTTGGACGCGTTGTGTGAAGTAGACGGAGACAGAGAGGCTGGGCACTGCTGCAGAGGGTGACAACGATTACGGCACCTATCATAAAGGCAGCAGTGTGCCAGACAGCATCGCACGCAGATATTCCATATTCATTGGAGCAACTTGTCGATGTTAAAGGGACATTCCCACCTTAACCCTCGCCAGACGGGAGCTTTTTTCACCTTCGCCCTTCGCCCGGGGGGGGGGGGGGGGGGGGGGCTGACAGGCCCCGTTAACTTCCAAACCAAGCAACTTAGAGCAATGCGGTAAGAACCAGCATGTTGCCTGTCATGAGAGGAATCTAACAGTATGCAATTTTTAGGTTTCAGGTCAACGGGTGACCTTCCAGGTCAAGTGAATGACCTCAGATTACCACGTCCAGAACAGCGATTTTGCTCTTCAGAAAACCTCAAAATGAGAAATTGATAAATATAAATAAGAAGGCATGTTCCTAGACCAGTTTTGGCTCAGAAATACAGAAAAGGTAATTATTTGTTCGTATCTTGTCAAAAAAAGTCAAAAAAGTTATTAAAAAAATGATGTCATCAGTTTCTACACTTAGGGAGCCATCATTCAGTCAAAAATGAAGATATTGATTTGAAATTTGGTATGGGTATTTTCCATACTCAGTTCTCTCACATATATTCCGGTTTTTCTAACATCTTTGAACATTTTGATTTTGTGGTGATTTTTTTTTTAAACTTTAGGAGTCAAACCCAAAATTTTGAAAATCGGAGATTGCCATTTAAAGAGCATGCCATTTTGTATCTTTGGTGAATTGCGTTTGAAATTTGCTTTAAAGGGAAATAATGACCTTTTGATTTTGTTAGCAACAATTTCTTAGGCTAGTAGTTAGTTATGGTTTTAAAATGATTTTATTTATTTTTAAGAATTAAATACAATTATTCCCAAATTCAAAGTTGTAAGTTTGGAAAAAAATACAAAAAAGTACCTTGTGTACTTCATGGAGGTCATTGACAAATTCGTCCTTCCCTACCATTGTTTACATCGAGTGCGGCATTTTTGGAGGCTCTGTGACGTTTCCGATCAACTGATCCGTAAAGCAATCCGTGAAGCATCCGTGATGCATGACTGACTATCAGTATAAGTCATGAATAACAACAACATGCAAACTATACCAACTCGAATAAAATAAGGGCTGAATGAATTGAACCCCAGGCAAGCTAGTATTCGCAAAGCACTCGGCACTGCGCCACAATAGCAAAAGGTGAGGGAAATGCATATTGGATATAATATTATTACGTTACAAGTTTCTGAAGTGTCAACTACTATGAAATACAGTGATAAAATACCTTTAATAATGATTAACAAGAAAATTCAAACTTAAAAACACTAATTTGAATAAGTCTTTAATTAGCTTTCAACTCAAAATCAGATATATTTTGCAATGCTACACAAGAATGGCACCAGTGACGTCATTAACAAGGCCTGCTACGGGACTTGGGTATACTAATCAGGAACAACTCGCCACAATGGTTAAGTGCGCCGAGAAGCATGGCAATGACTTTGTAAACAAATCGCCGACGCTAAATAGGTCGCCGTCGATGTGCCTCGATGAGCTTCCGATTCAATTGCCAGTTTTGTGTTATTGTTTGTTAGTTTTTTGGGAAAAAAATATTATTTTTCATGATAATATAAAGCATAGTGTTATATACAGCCACAGACAAATTATACAAAACTCCTAATGTTGAAAACAAATGAATCGATTTTCAAAAATTGAGGGTCGCAACCACTAACTATGCCGCCGTTGATGTGCATCGATGAGCTTCCGATTTTATTGCCACTTTTTCCAATCGCTGTTAGTTTTAGAAGATCGCCGGGCATATAATCACAACAAGCAGAACGCACAATATATTTTCCACTCCATTGCGTAAAAAAGCAATACGGGAAAAGCCCGCAGTTTGATGAGGACCAAAAGTACTTACAAGTACCGATCGTTAAAAGTGTGGAACGCTTATCAACTATAACTTGAAATATCTTTCGGTAGGAAAGTTTGCATGGAAAATGTGATGAATTTACAACATATTTTGGTCTCGTCTGGCGATTTCAAGTGCTAACTCCATTTGTGTGGGAAAAGGTCATTATTTCCCTTTTAAAACTCTGATTTCTACGATTTGTCAAATATTTCTAGTTTTTTACCAACATGACGTCATCAAAACATGATTATCTCCCAAACTACTTAACCAATTTCAATTAAATTTTTACTGCATACGTATAATTGTTGTAAACTCAGCTACCGAAAATGTCGGCAAGATGCGCCGCATGTGTAAAAAGTTATTTAAGAAAAACCTCAGGGGGGTGGGGCCTGTCAGGCCCCCCCCCCCGTAGGGCGAGGGTTAACACTATTCGTTTTGAGTTGAGATGGCCAAGTTAGTGGCTATGTAGTGCAATTTCAGAAGGTAGAATTTGAAATAAAAAGTTATCTGGTCTTAGAGAAATTAAAGTTTGATTTTTAAATTTGGGCTTTAGTAAGGCCCACCCTTATTTGGTAGTTTTATTCCGATCACGTCACCTCTCGTCACTGCCGTGTGTGCCTGTTTAGAGATTAACCTTGAGGGTTTGGTTTGTTTTGATTGTCTATAATCGCGAAGTTCGATGGATGAGTGACGTGACACGCCATGCTGACATTTGACTAGGTCGGAGCTCTGTCAATAGTTTTGATTGTAAGTGGTGTTGATGTTTCGGATTTTAATTGAAAAATAAATTAAGAACAAGTATGCCTCGAACGCGCTGTGTTGTGTGCGGCGTAACCAATATATCAGCTACGGTGTTCAGGTGAGTGCGTCATGCTACTGCATTTACCAATAGGTCATAAATGGCATCTGTAGCAAGTTGACACGAAAAGAACGTAAGGGTATCTATCAACGCTAAACCTTATGTACTTTAAATTATGAGACATCGTATAATACACTTAGATCGGTAAAGTAGGGTATCGCTCGGCGATCCCAACCGAAGCTACCAGTAAGGAACTGAATGGCCATATTTTATAATAATATTTTTGGAATGCACATTTCTTCAAATGATAATTTGTATTGGTGATGCTCAGTTGATATTCACTATGGTACCATGTACATACATCAACATGAGTGTGGATACAACAATAAAACAAAGCAATGCAATTTCCACGGGCCACGGCTACTGCTGCGACAGGAGAGTGATCTCTCGGCGCCGTGCCACGGTTACTGCTGCGACAGGAGAGTAATCTCTCAGCGCCGTGTGATGGTTACTGCTGCGACAGGAGAGTGATCTCTCAGCGCCGTGTGATGGTTACTGCTGCGACAGGAGAGTGATCTCTCAGCGCCGTGTGATGGTTACTGCTGCGACAGGAGAGTGATCTCTCAGCGCCGTGCCATGGTTACTGCTGCGACAGGAGAGTGATCTCTCAGCGCCGTCTCACGGTTACTGCTGCGACAGGAGAGTGATCTCTCAGCGCCGTGTGATGGTTACTGCTGCGACAGGAGAGTGATCTCTCAGCGCCGTGTGATGGTTACTGCTGCGACAGGAGAGTGATCTCTCAGCGCCGTGTGATGGTTACTGCTGCGACAGGAGAGTGATCTATCAGCGCCGTGTGATGGTTACTGCTGCGACAGGAGAGTGATCTCTCAGCGCCGTGTGATGGTTACTGCTGCGACAGGAGAGTGATCTCTCAGCGCCGTGCCATGGTTACTGCTGCGACAGGAGAGTTATCTCTCAGCGCCGTGTCACGGTTACTGCTGCGACAGGAGAGTGATCTCTCAGCGCCGTGCAATGGTTACTGCTGCGACAGGAGAGTGATCTCTCAGCGCCGTGTGATGGTTACTGCTGTGACAGGAGAGTGATCTCTCAGCGCCGTCTCACGGTTACTGCTGTGACAGGAGAGTGATCTCTCAGCGCCGTGTGATGGTTACTGCTGCGACAGGAGAGTGATCTCTCAGCGCCGTGTCACGGTTACTGCTGCGACAGGAGAGTGATCTCTCAG
>JAXIVJ010006735.1:62500-64992 GCA_036785665.1 Chirona hameri | reverse complement strand
TACGGTGACGAGAAGTGGTGTGAGGGTGTCTAAGATAGAGATCGGGTTGTGAGTTGGTTCGTTTTGAACAATGCCGGCGGAATCAGGGGATTGTCGCTGGGGCGATTGCTTAAAACAAAAAGCATGCTATCGGTCACAGTAACTATGCCCGTGTTTCGCTGTAAAATTTGCGATTACCTCTTGCAAGCAGTATTCAGGTGAAATTATGAAAATATCCTTCATTTGACCGAGGCTCTATAACCAGGTAGACACGAGCCATTTGACCTTGAACTCGAGGACGCCGGATGACGTCACTGGTGGGGCCCGGCTCCTTCGTCGGCGCCGCGCTCAAGCAGATGGATGCAACTCGTAAACGACAAAAAATACCACCCTATAGAGGCATATTTTCGGAATCAGCGCATCGAGGAGTGACTTGAGGAGCCCTGTATGCAAAATTTGGGGGAAATCGAGACACCTCGGAATATCACACTGTGATATCTGATGCTGATAACTTGACGAACGTCAGCCATCGAAACCCGCACGCAACACGCCACCAACAGACTGCTCAATTTCAACTATTGCGCTATTGCTAGCTGAAATCTTGCAATTTGATTGGTGCAGCGTAACGTTTTGTCAGCACCGACGATGCGGCCTATATGGCGCTCAAGCGGTGTCACCCACCTGTATTTAACCGCAGTTGCTGACAATGTACCCATCGCAGCGGCCTAGGAAATCTCGGTCCGGGTGTAAGAATGACTTGTTTGCGGCTATTGGCCGACAAAACAAAGACCATGTTGCAATCGTCACATTGTCTTCACTCAGCGTTGCGAAACTGCTCACGCTTTTGCGTGCCCGCAGACGCACCAGAACTTGTCGGTTGCGTCGTATCGGTTTCGTAAAACATCGGCCGACTCGCAAATCTCGCTCTCGGGGACACTGACCGCTTACCCCTGCGTGCAGCCTCACATCCGCCGGCCGCTGGGTTCTATGACGTCATCAGGGCTCCCGGCAGCTGTTCGGGTTTGCACGATCTCGAGCTCTCGTCCCGGCCCGGGTCTACTGGCGCCCGGCGCCCGGCTCAGCGCAAGGCACGTGAAAGCGTTCACAATTCCCCCGGTCACTGTCGGACAGCGCTCGACCGTGAACCGGACGGTGCCGGGGCGGCCGGGGCCGCTGGCTGTCCACTCCACGCCCCATTACCGACCGATAGAGGCGGATATACCCGGCCTGGGGCGGGCGAACGCCGTCGTGTCTGGGGAGTCCGTAGAGACAGCATTCCATTCACGGTAGGGTGGTTAGCGACCGTCAGAGTGCTGCCCATGGCGTCGCGTTGAAACATACGGACTTCGGACCGGAGAGGAATGATCGCATTACGTGTTAGGAAATGATCGCAATACGTGTTCAGAATTGGGTGATCCTGGATTGCACTGCTGCGCGCTGCAGGGTTTCTGACTGGTGTCCCACTGCCGCTGGCCAGAACACTAATCCTGCCGTCATTCGCCAACAGCCTGTTGCGGACGTGGCCTAGTTAAACAGGGGATCATCGGGGAAACCTGTTCTTGTCGACATTGACGCACGTGTCGTTACTAGAGCAAGTTCAACAGCCTCTGGAGAGAAGTACTCTTTCACGATGCAGCGAGGAATTTGTGTCCTCTTTCTCTACCTAATAAGTAAAACTGCTGGTCTGAACATAAGACATAGCAAAACTAGCACAATACACCTACCTAAGCCAAATACTGTGCTCGTGAAGGAAGTTAACTAATTCAGCTAATAGTAATAGCCCAGAATGTAGCCAAGTAAGCGCCCAGTCATGTCGGCCCTGACCACCGTTTCCGGCGGTCTTGACCACCGCGGCTGACACTTCGACCCATCCCCATCGACTGTGCCCATTCCCTGTCTGACACACGGCACGGCGAGGACACGCTGTGCCTCCCTCCGGCCGGCACACCGCCTCCCTCCGGCCGGCACACCGCCTCCCGCCACCGCCGCACCGCCTCCCGCCACCGCCCGCACCGCCTCACGCCACCGCACACACCGCCTCCCGCCACCGCACATACCGCCTCCCACCACCGCCTCCCGCACCACCGCCGCACCGCACATTGTTTGCCTTACCCCTTCGTATTTCGCAACATCTCGTAAACTACTGTCAGTTTCGCCATTTAACTTTGGGTACCCTTCTTGCATCGATTCCACACATTTTGTTTACCATTTGAAATATATTTAATTGCAAGATAAAAAAAATCACAATAGACCTGGCTGGCGATCTGCCATCTAAGCTATGTTAATATGGTAAGTTCGGGAAAATAAAGAAAGCAAAACTTCACTTAACATTTCTTAACATAAGGAGTTTGATAAAACCGAAACCTGAATGGCAGCGACTTGCACGATGAATATGTGTAGAAAATTTGAAGTCGATATCTTTGACAATAAGTTAGCCATGCCTTTCGAAGATAAAATCAACGACTTTTATGCCATTACCTTTCGACAAACTTTCCAGGGCTACCGAATGCCAT
>JAXIVJ010006735.1:0-57500 GCA_036785665.1 Chirona hameri | reverse complement strand
GCCGAGTCTGCTGAGTCAATCCGTCACCTCCGCCCGTCTACCGAGTCTGACTCGGGCTGGTATTCCCGTCTGTCCGTCCGCCCGTCTGCCGAGTCTGCTGAGTCAATCGTCACCTCCGCCCGTCTACCGAGTCTGACTCGGGCTGGTATTCCCGTCTGTCCGTCCGCCCGTCTGCCGAGTCTGCTAAGTCAATCCGTCACCTCCGCCCGTCTACCGAGTCTGACTCGGGCTGTATTCCCGTCTGTCCGTCTGCCCGTCTGCCGAGTCTGCTGAGTCAATCCGTCACCTCCGCCCGTCTACCGAGTCTGACTCGGGCTGGTATTCCCGTCTGTCCGTCTGCCCGTATGTCCGTCTGCCCGTCTGCCGAGTCTGCTGAGTCAATCCGTCACCTCCGCCCGTCTACCGAGTCTGACTCGGGCTGGTATTCCCGTCTGTCCGTCCGCCCGTCTGCCGAGTCTGCTAAGTCAATCCGTCACCTCCGCCCGTCTACCGAGTCTGACTCGGGCTGGTATTCCGTCTGTCCGTCCGCCCGTCTGCCGAGTCTGCTGAGTCAATCCGTCACCTTCCGCCCGTCTACCGAGTCTGACTCGGGCTGGTATTCCCGTCTGTCCGTCCGCCCGTCTGCCGAGTCTGCTAAGTCAATCCGTCACCTCCGCCCGTCTACCGAGTCTGACTCGGGCCGGTATTCCCGTCTGTCCGTCTGCCCGTCTGCCGAGCCCGCTGAGTCAATCGTCACCTCCGCCCGTCTACCGAGTCTGACTCGGGCTGGTATTCCCGTCTGTCCGTCTGTCCGTCTGCCCGTCTGCCGAGTCTGCTGAGTCAATCCGTCACCTCCGCCCGTCTACCGAGTCTGACTCGGGCTGGTATTCCCGTCTGTCCGTCCGCCCGTCTGCCGAGTCTGCTGAGTCAATCCGTCACCTCCGCCCGTCTACCGAGTCTGACTCGGGCTGGTATTCCCGTCTGTCCGTCCGCCCGTCTGCCGAGTCTGCTGAGTCAATCCGTCACCTCCGCCCGTCTACCGAGTCTGACTCGGGCCGGTATTCCCGTCTGTCTGTCTGCCCGTCTGCCGAGTCCGCTGAGTCAATCGTCACCTCCGCCCGTCTACCGAGTCTGACTCGGGCTGGTATTCCCGTCTGTCCGTCTGCCCGTCTGCCCGTCTGCCGAGTCTGCTGAGTCAATCCGTCACCTCCGCCCGTCTACCGAGTCTGACTCGGGCTGGTATTCCCGTCTGTCCGTCCGCCCGTCTGCCGAGTCTGCTGAGTCAATCGTCACCTCCGCCCGTCTACCGAGTCTGACTCGGGCTGGTATTCCCGTCTGTCCGTCCGCCCGTCTGCCGAGTCTGCTAAGTCAATCCGTCACCTCCGCCCGTCTACCGAGTCTGACTCGGGCTGTATTCCCGTCTGTCCGTCTGCCCGTCTGCCGAGTCTGCTGAGTCAATCCGTCACCTCCGCCCGTCTACCGAGTCTGACTCGGGCTGGTATTCCCGTCTGTCCGTCTGCCCGTATGTCCGTCTGCCCGTCTGCCGAGTCTGCTGAGTCAATCCGTCACCTCCGCCCGTCTACCGAGTCTGACTCGGGCTGGTATTCCCGTCTGTCCGTCCGCCCGTCTGCCGAGTCTGCTAAGTCAATCCGTCACCTCCGCCCGTCTACCGAGTCTGACTCGGGCTGGTATTCCCGTCTGTCCGTCCGCCCGTCTGCCGAGTCTGCTGAGTCAATCCGTCACTTCCGCCCGTCTACCGAGTCTGACTCGGGCTGGTATTCCCGTCTGTCCGTCCGCCCGTCTGCCGAGTCTGCTAAGTCAATCCGTCACCTCCGCCCGTCTACCGAGTCTGACTCGGGCTGTATTCCCGTCTGTCCGTCTGTCCGTCTGCCCGTCTGCCGAGTCTGCTGAGTCAATCCGTCACCTCCGCCCGTCTACCGAGTCTGACTCGGGCTGGTATTCCCGTCTGTCCGTCCGCCCGTCTGCCGAGTCTGCTAAGTCAATTCGTCACCTCCGCCCGTCTACCGAGTCTGACTCGGGCTGTATTCCCGTCTGTCCGTCTGCCCGTCTGCCGAGTCTGCTGAGTCAATCCGTCACCTCCGCCCGTCTACCGAGTCTGACTCGAGCTGGTATTCCCATCTGTCTGTCTGCCCGTCTGCCGAGTCTGCTAAGTCAATCCATCACCTCCGCCCGTCTACCGAGTCTGACTCGGGCTGGTATTCCCGTCTGTCCGTCCGCCCGTCTGCCGAGTCTGCTAAGTCAATCCGTCACCTCCGCCCGTCTACCGAGTCTGACTCGGGCTGTATTCCCGTCTGTCCGTCTGCCCGTCTGCCGAGTCTGCTGAGTCAATTCGTCACCTCCGCCCGTCTACCGAGTCTGACTCGGGCTGTATTCCCGTCTGTCCGTCTGCCCGTCTGCCGAGTCTGCTGAGTCAATCCGTCACCTCCGCCCGTCTACCGAGTCTGACTCGGGCTGGTATTCCCGTCTGTCCGTCCGCCCGTCTGCCGAGTCTGCTGAGTCAATCGTCAGTCGTCACCTCCGCCCGTCTGCCGAGTCTGACTCGGGCCGCCACTTCCGTCCGTGAGCTGAGCCTGCTGATCTGATGCTGATGTGATGCACGAGGCAATGTCATTCAGGAGTCATTTTAAACCCCTCCAATGCATACTGACGGGTGTTATGAAGCGACAAGTGCGGCTCGATCAAGTGACAACGTGCCTTACTAGCCTCATTCGGCCTATGTATAATGCCCGCTGGCCCACCGGCGAGAAGCGTGCAATGGGAACAGCACGAGCCGGCTGGCACGAATACTGGCGCCAGGCGGGCTCGGCCAGCCGTGAAGCACGCCATATTTGCACGAGCTTGCTTTCCGGCGCACGTCCCTCCCCGCATTCACAGAGTGCCGTCAACAATGCCACCATTTGGTGGTCCGACGTGCTTTCGTCCGCGTTTTGTTCCGCGCCTTTGACCGGAATTTGGAAGTGGATGCGCCCTGTGCTGTGTCGCGGCTGAGTGACGAACCAATTCGAGCGGACAGTAGACAGTGGACAGTAGACAGTGGACAGTAGACAGTAGACAGTAGACAGTGGACAGTGGACAGTGGACAGTGGACAGTGGGCAGTGGACAGTGGACAGTGGACAGTGGACAGTGGACAGTGGACAGTGGACAGTGGACAGTGGACAGTGGACAGTGGACAGTGGACAGTGGGCAGTGGACAGTGGACAGTGGACAGTGGAGCGTGGGCAGTGGACAGGACCACGGACCACGGATAGTGGACCACGGATAGTGGACCACGGATAGTGGACCACGGATAGTGGACCACGGATAGTGGACTACGGATAGTGGACCACGGATAGTGGACAGTGGAAAGCGGACAGTGGGCAGCGGACAGTGGACAGCGGACAGTGGACATGAAACAGCGGACAACGGACATAGAACAATGGACAGTGGACTGGACTGCGGACCATGTACAGTAGCTGTGGTGTCCTCCCCCACGCGGACGGGGACGTCCCGGACCGGTTACGTCCCGAGCCGGTAACGGGAGTGTGGGGACTGGAGGGCCGCACCTGGCCTCAGGCGTGGCCGATGGCACGAGCCAGCCGTGTGAACCGGGCCTGGCGTCCACGCAGGCACGCGGTGGGCTGATGTCGGTAATCGCGGTACAATCATGAATCACATGCCGATTGCGGATTGCCGAAGGGCAAGCTCATTGATTGCCGAAGGGCTCTCTCATTGATTGCCGAAGGGCTCGCTCATTGATTGCCGAAGGGCTCGCTCATTGATTGCCGAAGGCCTCGCTCATTGATTGCCGAAGGGCTCGCTCATTGATTGCCGAAGGGCTCGCTCATTGATTGCCGAAGGGCTCGCTCATTGATTGCCGAGGGGCTCACTCATTGATTGTCGAAGGGCTCGCTCATTGATTGTCGAAGGGCTCGCTCATTGATTGCCGAGGGGCTCACTCATTGATTGCCGAAGGGCTCGCTCATTGATTGCCGAAGGGCTCGCTCATTGATTGCCGAAGGCCTCGCTCATTGATTGCCGAATGGCTCGCTCATTGATTGCCGAAGGGCTCGCTCATTGATTGCCGAGGGGCTCACTCATTGATTGCCGAAGGGCTCGCTCATTGATTGCCGAAGGGCTCGCTCATTGATTGCCGAAGGGCTCGCTCATTGATTGCCGAAGGCCTCGCTCATTGATTGCCGAATGGCTCGCTCATTGATTGCCGAAGGGCTCGCTCATTGATTGCCGAAGGGCTCGCTCATTGATTGCCGAGGGGCTCACTCATTGATTGCCGAAGGGCTCGCTCATTGATTGCCGAAGGGCTCGCTCATTGATTGCCGAAGGGCTCGATCATTGATTGCCGAAGGGCTCGCTCATTCGTAAAATCTCGCACGCACGGAATGCATGTCGTCTTTGGGCCGAGACGTGCCCAGTTTGGAGACGTGCTCAGTTTGGAGACGTGCCCAGGATGTTGCTGAAGGAGACGTGACGTGCAGAGAACAGAGACGTGCCCAGGATGTTGCTGAAGGAGACGTGACGTGCAGAGAACAGAGACGTGCCCAGGATGTTGCTGAAGGAGACGTGACGTGCAGAGAACAGAGACGTGCCCAGGATATTGCTGAAGGAGACGTGACGTGCAGAGAACAGAGACGTGCCCAGGATGCTGCTGAAGGAGACGTGACGTGCAGAGAACAGAGACGTGCCCAGGATGTTGCTGAATGAGACGTGACGTGCAGAGAACAGAGACGTGCCCAGGATATTGCTGAAGGAGACGTGACGTGCAGAGAACAGAGACGTGCCCAGGATGCTGCTGAAGGAGACGTGACGTGCAGAGAACAGAGACGTGCCCAGGATGTTGCTGAAGGAGACGTGACGTGCAGAGAACAGAGACGTGCCCAGGATGCTGCTGAAGGAGACGTGACGTGCAGAGAACAGACGTGCCCAGGATGTTGCTGAAGGAGACGTGACGGGCAGAGAACAGAGACGTGCCCAGGATGCTGCTGAAGGAGACGTGACGTGCAGAGAACAGAGACGTGCCCAGGATATTGCTGAAGGAGACGTGACGTGCAGAGAACAGAGACGTGCCCAGGATGTTGCTGAAGGAGACGTGATGTGCAGAGAACAGAGACGTGCCCAGGATGTTGCTGAAGGAGACGTGACGTGCAGAGAACAGAGACGTGCCCAGGATGTTGCTGAATGAGACGTGACGTGCAGAGAACAGAGACGTGCCCAGGATGTTGCTGAATGAGACGTGACGTGCAGAGAACAGAGACGTGCCCAGGATGTTGCTGAAGGAGACGTGACGTGCAGAGAACAGAGACGTGCCCAGGATGTTGCTGAATGAGACGTGACGTGCAGAGAACAGAGACGTGCCCAGGATATTGCTGAAGGAGACGTGACGTGCAGAGAACAGAGACGTGCCCAGGATGTTGCTGAAGGAGACGTGACGTGCAGAGAACAGAGACGTGCCCAGGATGCTGCTGAAGGAGACGTGACGTGCAGAGAACAGAGACGTGCCCAGGATGTTGCTGAAGGAGACGTGACGTGCAGAGAACAGAGACGTGCCCAGGATGTTGCTGAAGGAGACGTGACGTGCAGAGAACAGAAACGTGCCCAGGATGTTGCTGAAGGAGACGTGACGTGCAGAGAACAGAGACGTGCCCAGGATGTTGCTGAAGGAGACGTGACGTGCAGAGAACAGAAACGTGCCCAGGATGTTGCTGAAGGCAGGCACGTAGCCAAGGGGGGGGGGGGGGCTCTGAACTGAGTGCTCTAAACTCTCTAAAGACCGCGCTTCGCGTGGTCTCCAGACTCTTAGAGAACCCATGATACCGATCATGGGCGATCTAAGATTCTGGAGACCACGCGAAGCGTGGTCTACAGAGTTTAGACACTTTAGTTCAGAGGCTCTTTTGGGCCACCAGGGCCCTCTGAAAGACCAGAGGGCCCCATGGACGTTCAAAAGGCCCCTGTGCAGATCAAAGGGGGCCCTAGGGCTAGACCGAAAGGGCCCCTGGGCGAGTCAGAAGGGCACTGAACATGCCGAATGGGCACCTAGCCAGTACAGAGGGGCACCTGGGCAGGTTGGAGGGGCCTCTTAGAATGTCGGCAGGACGACAAAGCAGCCAGCCCAGTCCCTTACCAGGTCGGAAGGGCTCCTTAGAAGGATGGAGGGTTCTGGACAGACCAGAGGGCCCTGGGAAGTTCAAAGGGCCCCTGTGCAGATTGGAAGGGCCCCTTGCCAGACCGAAAGGGCCCCTAGGTGGGCCAAAGGGACCCTGAACATGCCGAAAGTAAATGGGAATGGCGTCCTTTCAACGCTCGGGAAGATAATGTTTTTCGAGCCCCCTCCCCCCCCCCCCCCCCCTGGGCGAAATCCTGGCTACTACTACGTGCTGGCTGGCTGGCTGGCTGGCTGGCTGGCTGGCTGGCTGGCTGGCTGGCTGGCTGGCTGGCTGGCTGGCTGGCTGGCTGGCTGGCTGGCTGGCTGGCTGGCTGGCTGGCTGGCTGGCTGGCTGGCTGGCTGGCTGGCTGGCTGGCTGGCTGGCTGGCTGGCTGGCTGGCTGGCTGGCTGGCTGGCTGGCTGGCTGGCTGGCTGGCTGGCTGGCTGGCTGGCTGGCTGGCTGGCTGGCTGGCTGGCTGGCTGGCTGGCTGGCTGGCTGGCTGGCTGGCTGGCTGGCTGGCTGGCTGGCTGGCTGGCTGGCTGGCTGGCTGGCTGGCTGGCTGGCTGGCTGGCTGGCTGGCTGGCTGGCTGGCTGGCTGGCTGGCTGGCTGGCTGGCTGGCTGGCTGGCTGGCTGGCTGGCTGGCTGGCTGGCTGGCTGGCTGGCTGGCTGGCTGGCTGGCTGGCTGGCTGGCTGGCTGGCTGGCTGGCTGGCTGGCTGGCTGGCTGGCTGGCTGGCTGGCTGGCTGGCTGGCTGGCTGGCTGGCTGGCTGGCTGGCTGGCTGGCTGGCTGGCTGGCTGGCTGGCTGGCTGGCTGGCTGGCTGGCTGGCTGGCTGGCTGGCTGGCTGGCTGGCTGGCTGGCTGGCTGGCTGGCTGGCTGGCTGGCTGGCTGAAGGAGAGACAAGGTCAGATGAAAAGACAACTGCGGTCAACGTTGACTCTTTGAAACAAGCAAGTTGTCCCGGTTCGAGTCCCGGCAGGGCCCTATGTGTGATATGTTCCATATTGTCGCACACCGGACTTCGAAAACAATCGTCTGTTCGAACCCTCAAGTGGAAATGCTTCTCATTACATTTTTTGAAAACTTCTATTTTTATTCTAGCTCAGTTGATTCAGATGCATTGCTTGTGAGAACAGCGCCGTCCACAATGTCCAATCGTAAAATTAGATATATCCACCAAAATAAAATTTTAAAGCAACCAATTTACTACAAAACTCCAAAGCTATTTTCGGTAATATCAGGTGAGCCGACAGGCGTTTAAGACGATTTGTTTGGACACTAACCGCCATCACCTGCATATTTCAGTGTGTGATCCTACGAATACAACACGTCAACGAGCGCCGTCAGCTGCCAATTTGTCGTGTGCCATATGTGGCCTGGTGCTCGAATATGCTCGTGCCGTTCATTTTCCACCGCTGTGCTGGAGTGACCTAAAAGTGTCAATACTGGATGTAACGTTCCACCATATGGCCAATAATATGCTTGCGCATTTATTCACTCGTTTTGGTCTACTCGCGTGGGTTATCTGCTATTGTTCACTGCTCACCAGGGCCTCGGCTAAGGAATTCTCACTGGGGGGGGGGGGGGGGGGGGGGGATTCGAGAGAGAAAAAAACATGCTGCCAAGGCAAATGGTTAAGCGCAGGCACGTAGCCAGGATTTTTATATTGTCGCTGTCCATACCAGTCCGGACATTGTCGCTGTCCATACCAGTCTGGACATTGTCGCTGTCCATACCAGTCCGGACATTATCGCTGTCCATACCAGTCCGGACATTGTCGCTGTCCATACCAGTCCGGACATTGTCGCTGTCCATACCAGTCCGGACATTGTCACTGTCCATACCAGTCCGGACATTGTCACTGTCCATACCAGTCCGGACATTGTCGCTGTCCATACCAGCCCGGACATTGTCACTGTCCATACCAGCCCGGACATTGTCACTGTCCATACCAGTCCGGACATTGTCGCTGTCCATACCAGTCCGGACATTGCCGCTGTCCATACCAGTCCGGACATTGTCACTGTCCATACCAGTCCGGACATTGTCGCTGTCCATACCAGTCCGGACATTGTCGCTGTCCATACCAGTCCGGACATTATCGCTGTCCATACCAGTCCGGACATTGACACTGTCCATACCAGTCCGGACATTGTCGCTGTCCATACCAGTCCGGACGTTGTCACTGCCCATACCAGTCCGGACATTGTCGCTGTCCATACCAGTCCGGACATTGTCGCTGTTCATACCAGTCCGGACATTGTCGCTGTCCATACCAGTCCGGACTTGTCACTGTCCATACCAGTCCGGACATTGTCACTGTCCATACCAGTCCGGACATTGTCGTTGCCCATACCAGTCCGGACATTGTCGCTGTACATACCAGTCCGGACATTGTCACTGTCCATACCAATCCGGACATTGTCGCTGTCCATACCAGTCCGGACATTGTCACTGTCCATACCAGTCCGGACATTGTCGCTGTCCATACCAGTCCGGACATTGTCACTGTCCATACCAGTCCGGACATTGTCACTGTACATACCAGTCCGGACATTGTCGCTGTCCATACCAGTCCGGACATTATCGCTGTCCATACCAGTCCGGACATTGTTGCTGTCCATACCAGTCCGGACATTATCACTGTCCATACCAGTCCGGACATTGTCGCCGTCCATACCAGTCCGGACATTGTCACTGTCCATACCAGTCCGGGCATTGTTGCTGTCCATACCAGTCCGGACATTGTCGCGGTCCATACCAGTTCGGACATTATCGCTGTCCATACCAGTCCGGACATTGTCGCTGTCCATACCAGTCCGGACATTGTCGCTGTCCATACCAGTCCGGACACTGTCGCTGTCCATACCAGTCCGGACATTGTCACTGTCCATACCAGTCCGGACATTGTCGCTGTCCATACCAGTCCGGACATTGTCGCTGTCCATACCAGTCCGGACATTGTCACTGTCCATACCAGTCCGGACATTGTTGCTGTCCATACCAGTCCGGACATTGTCGCTGTCCATACCAGTCCGGACATTGTCGCGGTCCATACCAGTCCGGACATTGTCGCTGTCCATACCAGTCCGGACATTGTCGCTGTCCATACCAGTCCGGACATTGTCGCTGTCCATACCAGTCCGGACACTGTCGCTGTCCATACCAGTCCGGACATTGTCGCTGTCCATACCAGTTCGGACATTGTCACTGTCCATACCAGTCCGGACATTGTTGCTGTCCATACCAGTCCGGACATTGTCGCTGTCCATACCAGTCCGGACATTGTCGCTGTCCATACCAGTCCGGACATTGGTCGCTGTCCATACCAGTCCGGACATTGTCGCTGTCCATACCAGTCCGGACACTGTCACTGTCCATGACCAGCCCGGGCATTGTCACTGTCCATACCAGTCCGGACATTGTCACTGTCCATACCAGTCCGGACATTGTTGCTGTCCATACCAGTCCGGACATTGTCGCTGTCCATACCAGTCCGGACATTGTCGCTGTCCATACCAGTCCGGACATTGTCACTGTCCATACCAGTCCGGACATTGTCGCTGTCCATACCAGGTCCGGACATTGTCTCTGTCCATACCAGTCCGGACATTGCCGCTGTCTATACAGTCCGGACTTGTCGCGGTGACCTGGGAGCTGATGTCGGTCCTTGTGATGTGACCTGACCTCGGCGCCCTGTGACCTGACCTCGGTAACCCGTGGCCTGACCTTGGTGCTCTGTTCCGCAGCTGGTGGCGGTCAGTGCGGCAATCGAGTGCGTCCGGTCGGGGGAGGGCAGAATGTCCAACCTCTGGGGTGACGCTCTCACCAGTCTGGAGTGTGCGGGGCCCACGGCCGGCCATACCCCAAGTGAGTACCTATCCAGTATCCGCTGCCACCGAGCAGCTGAATTTCATAGAGAGATCCACTTGGATCTAGTATATATTGCTGCATTATTAAGTCGTGGGATCTGTTGGGATCCTGCAACCGTCACTGGATTTTGTGGATAGAGCTTCTCTTATCTGGAGTCCTTTTAGAAGATTTGTCAGATCCGAAATAGATAATTATATCTTTATGTAAGGTGTTGGAGCTACACCTCCCCTGCAGTATACCTGCGCGTAGTGTAGCTACTATCTAGTTTTGCGGGCGCCGCTAGAGGCGCTCGTGTCCCCCTCCTCACGCCCCAGGCATCCCGCGCGAGCGGCGGGCGCAGGGGCCGCGAGATGAGGCGGGGACCACAGAGATTCCCGTGATCCGCCGGCGCGAGGACTGGGGTGCCGGCGGGACTGAGTGAAATATAGAGTGACTTGGGCATGCTGCGTGTACGAGCGAACCGTCACGTGGCGAGACAGGAAGAAGCACCATATGCGAACTTACATTTACATGACTGACTAAAATATACATCTCAATTTGTATACGTACGTCTGCTAATTTCCTGCTGATCCGAGATGGATGCTTGCAGAGCAGAAGTAGATGCTATCGCCAGAAGTCTCGCTCCTAAGAGGAGAGGACGGAAGATGTTCGCCACCAAGGATCCTCTGGACGTTCGGGAACAGCTGCTCAGCCAGTACAGCGCGCTGCAGTTTGGAGACCACATCAGCACTCTGCACCACAGAACAGGTACATATCATCGTAAGATGTCAGCATATTTGATCTGTATACCTACAGGAAGGGAAATGTCACAAATTAGTCTTTGTTTTGGGCTGTGGTATTTTTGTATTAGATTCAATAAACCTATCATTCTCGTCAGGCTCACAACTAAATGTATCGATTTAAAATGCCGAATCTTTCGATGAAACGATTATCCCTGTTTAATGCACCTTAATTTGCCTTATTTATATGATATGTGACACGAAAATAAAATAAAAATAATCGCCTTTAATTTGGAACGTGTTTTGTTTCCCGTTTTATCATGGTTTAGCTATTCAAACGAAGCAGCATGTTTTAGCTTCATCAGTTATATTATGTCTCGTGATGAAAGGGATATATAATGTTGAGCTTATCAGCACATCTACGTGTGGATGGTACGGCATGAGATCACAACTCCAAAGATTCCTTCCACCAGAAAACCCGACCAAAAACTCACCCAGAAACTCCTACCTACCCACAGCCCGGGCGGTCGCATCCAACGCGACCACCACCACCACCACCACCACGACAACCAAGAAGCCGACCACTAAGAAGCAAGCCAAGACCACGCCGAAAACGACGACCGCCGCTCCGACGACGACAAAGACGGGGGCGTCAGCCGAGATGGGGGCGCCCTCGTGCTCAGGCCCGCCAGCCCGCCTCTGCAAGACGCGCTACAACACCACGGCACCCATGTACGGGGTGTCTCTTACCTCGGGAAAACCCGTCACCATTGTGCAGAAGTTCCCCGATCTGCTACAGCAGGTCATCTTCGAGGTGTGCGAGTGAGTAGCCACGACGGGGGGCGGGAATGGGTGTGGGCATAGTAGAGGGTGTATAGCGAATCGTTAGAACTTAGAAGCAAACGATTGTCTTTTGTAGTGGGTAGGGGAGTCTCCCCGTTTTACTATGACGTATAGTGCATTTCCGCCACTTCACTTTGCTTGACGCAGAAAATCTGTCTCTGTAATCGCCCTTCGTCTAATAACCCGCCTGTCGTGCTCCAGGTCGAAGCAGTGTGACGTTCTTCACGGCGAGTGCGTGCAGACGTACACGCCACACCTGTTCCTGGTGATCCCGCTCGGGCCGGTGACGCTCACAGGACAGGACTACGTGTTGGTCGAGTCGGCTGCGTCTGCCGGCCCAAGTACACCGTCCATGACACGGCACTGCCCCTGGACAGCTTCAACGGACGCTGAGAGATCACTGATGACGTCACAACACGCAATACTGCGAGGTCATACAGCGCCGCCCAGCGGTGGGTGATGGAACTAAAATGATGATAGATGTCGCTGCGGCACGGTGAAGAGCTAAACAGGTGGCGCTGACAGCAGTGCTGAAAGCGCACAGTGACAATATGCGTGCGAGGCATGTTTGTCTGGTGCCCATCTGGTCTGGTCACATCGAGACCGTGTGGTAGAGACAGCTCAGCATGGCGTTTGCTAAAGACGTTCATGCAAATAAGAGCGCTGAATTATTGTGTACTTGTGCATTATACCTTGCCAGACAGCTCACATGAACTGAACTGTCTGAGCAGTACATTCATGTTCGTTCGCCAGACGTGTTTGAGCATGTTCCTATCCAGGCTAGCGGTGCATAGCGATTCGATCGTTAAACCAGACATGTGCATTAATTCCAGAAACGGATCCTGGATTAAAGGAAATATCTACAAAATCTAAGAACTATCTAGGATCTTAGCGGATCTTAGCGGATCTCACTACAAAATAGGGCAGTGGACCTCGGATTATAATCGATACCCGGGTGAAATCCCAACATAGGTCTGGTTTCAATAGGATCCGTGATAAAATTCGAAGTAGGTCAATGATCACCGGTATCCTGCATCCAACAGGATGCTACGGTAATGTGGAACTCGCAGATCCAAGAAATCTGTTTATATATAAAAATTGAGGTGTTGGTGATTCTCTTAACAAAACTTGCTTGTATTCTGAATCCCTGTGAATCCTCAACCATTTTTAAGCAGATCCAGGATCTAAGTGGCAACAGGATACAATCCTAGAGAGATAATCCGGGATTCGATTTAGGGATCTAGGCACATGTCTGCGTGAAACATCAGCAGCATCACCAGATCATGTGATTTGGAGCTGCGTTGATGTGCCTGAGCAATGCGGATATTATTGCAGAGGACGATCATCGTTATTTGAATCACAGTGCTTGTGTTTCATTGGAATGATTGGTTTGAACTGCGAAACAATATGTTGCACATGCGTTGCAGACAATGTGTACAATGTTGTGTAATTTGCGTTCTGTTTTGTTTTGAATGCGATGGGAGTGCAGTTATTTATAACATACATCTTTAAGACGAGTGCAGATGTTTTGACTATCGTCTCATTGCATTTGCAAATATATCGCATTTAACTAGCTGATAATCTGTTTTGTATTCGAGTTTTGTTGACATCACTGGACTTGCCACCGCCAGCAGGAGATACTTGTGTCCCACAACGCACCATGCAGCTGTTTTCTTTCTTATGACATTTAAAATGTGCGAAATAACCGAGACGATATAACATCCGTTACATGGAATGGAACTTAAAGGAAATAGTTCACCTTCGGGAAATTTTCAGAACACGATTTTATTATATTTTTTAATAGTTTCTTTTTTCTTTTAAAAAATGTCCTACATCGCGCCAATTCAGGACAGAAGGTCGTAAATTATTAATGTTATGGTGTGCATTATTGGTCTGCGCATGCTCATTGGCAGTGCTGCACTTTCAGACGGTACGGTACATCATATATGCGCCGAATTCCTTCGCCAAAAGTCAAAATATCTTCGGCTGGAGAGTCTTTTCAGCAATACAAGTTTCAGATAAGGATTTCTCAACACGGCCTACAAAACTGCTATTTCAGTTCAAAACCCATGTGAAGGTGAACTATTTCCTTTAACGGATCTATCAAGTTCCATTCATGTAACGGATGTAGAAATCCACATTGATCCAAATTCCAAGCTGCCTTCTGTTGTTCAAGAGTGGTATTTAACTTTACGGTTCGGAACAATTTTTGATAGGATCTCGTCTGTCTATACAGTATCGCTAAAGAAAGCGGCCACCATTAATGTGTTCGCATATTACGGTGTCAGTAATATACCCAAACCTACTGCCTCTCAGACATCGTCAGATTGCCTTGCATAGTCTCTCGACAAATCATATGGTGATCTCAGTAAGAAGCTATTTGGGCTGGCTTTTGCGGCTGTTATAAGGTGGTGATTTGGAACGGGTACAGCGCCGGAACTGCCGAGTGCTGTCGTCTGCGTCCAATACTCGACACTCGACAACTATAATATGACGTCATAGTAGGACTCGAAATATAAATGCTTCTCTTAAAGAATATGCCTGTGGAATATGAATATGCCTGTGTCTTCTCTTGTGGAATATGCCTGTCTAACATTTTAATGCTAAAACATTAATCATAAGTCATAACTAGCTGTAGGAGCCAGCTGTTTTGAGAGCCACACCCGTCAATCACCTCATTTACCTACAATAAATGTCGGGCGCGACTGTCCAACCAAAATAATTTACGAGTTTCGTATCAATGTTACGAAGTTGGGTATTTTGAGAAGATGATTGTCCTAGCAATTTGGTCGTTATGTATCCAGACACATAACCGAATTTAGTAGCCCTACCTCTGCCAAATTGCTAGCCTATCTAATGTACCAATTCGGAATGTGTCTCGTCATTTTCCTAACCGCTTTTCAAAGATAAAGCTTATAAGAAACGTCCCACTTTTCACCTTTTTACCTACCTCATCTTTAGCATTGTGGTTCAGATCTCCCAGTTGAGTTTCCTCGCGGGTCAACGAAAACATATAGGCACGATCAAATCCAGACCCACGGGACTATCTCTTTCGAGCGATCCTTTGCAATGATTTAATCATGTAAGCCTGCCTTCCATGTCTAGGGACCCTGGACAACTCAATAACCCCATGCTGCCAACACAGCTCAGTGAGCGCTGGAGGCGGCGCTCTGTGGCCGGGCTGTTTTGACAAGCTGCCATCTGCCCCCGGATGCTGGCTACTGGCTACCCTCCCCCTCATTCGTCCCGTGCCTGGCGCGTCCGCCGTCAGGAGCGCCGCCAAGAATAGTCCCCCGCCGAGGGACGGACGGCCTGTGAGAGCGGCGACAGGTCGGCGACTGCACAGTGTCTGGTGAAGTCCGTCTGGTCCGCACCCGCTGCGTCCCCACTCCCACGGCAGCCCCGCCGCCGCCACGGCGTCTGACACAGGGAGCCGCCGCACGAGACGCCGCCGCCACGCTGTGACCCGGAGCTGACCTCCCGTGACCTCCCGTGACCTCCAGACCGTCAGGATGCCCGGCAACAGGGTGCAGTCTTCGGCCGTGTCCGAGATGACTTTAAGGTCGGTATAGAACAGGACTAGTGATCTAGTTACATACCTTGATAACATGAAATAGTCCGAAAAAAGACTGTGACTGAATTGATGGATATAAAGTATGAATGCATATGGATACGGTGCTATGCTTTTTATAATGTGTATTTATTGGCCATTCAATTCGCTGGCATTCACAAATCGATTTTTCCCCCTAAAAAGATGGATGGGAACACTCAGCTATTCTATGTCGGATGACTCGCAAAATTCCGGTTTTAACTAGGTCACAAGTTAAGTACTGATTCAGTTATTATCGACTCATGTCTATGTACAAATGACCGGGTTAATGAAATTTCAATATCATATTTTACTTCTGATTCTGCTAGTTTTGTTTGAATCAGCAACCAATGTTCACCGGGAATAATTAAAAGGATCTTGAAAACCGAAGGGAATCTTTATATCATGGAATGTCCTTCCAGCAGTGGCGCACGCAGGGGGGGGGGGGGGGGGGTCAAAGGGGTCAACTGACCCCCCGAAATTTATGAGGGGCCCGTATTTCTGAGGGGCCCGTTTCTGGTAGGGGCCCGGTCTTGGTCAGGCCCGATCGAGGTAGGGGCCCGGTGCTGGCAAAGGCGTGGCATGGGATGCTGGGGCCCGGTCACAACAGGGCCCGGTCCTCGCATATTCTTGATACGGGCCCGTTTCTGGTAGGGGCCCGGTCTTGGTCAGGCCTGATTGAGGCAGGGGCCCGGTGCTGGCAAAGGCGTGATATGGGGCCCGGTCACAACAGGGCCCAGTCCTTGCATATTTTTTTATACGGGCCCGTTTCTGGTAGGGGCCCGTTCTTGGTCAGGCCTGATCGAGGCAGGGGCCGGTGCTGACAAAGGCGTGGCATGGGGCCCGGTCAGGACGAGGGCCCGGTCATAACAGGACCCGGTCCTCGCATATTCTTGATACGGGCCCGTTTTTGGTAGGGGCCCGGTCTTGGTCAGGCCCGATCGAGGCAGGGGCCCAGTGCTGGGAAAGACGTGATATAGGGCCCGGTCAAAACGAAGGCCCGGTCACAACAGGGCCCGATCCTTGCAAATTCTTGATACGGGCGTATTTGATATTGATACGTATTTTTTACATTATCCATTGTTGTTTCAGGAAATGGTTTATGGCAACTTGTGGCAACATGATGGTGGGCGCGAATGACGTAGTCGAGGCGCACTAAAACCCCAACGATGATGATGATGACATAACTACCGGGGATCGGACTGCCTAACTTGCCTAACCTGTAAAATATAATTGTTGTTGTTGTCATTTACCTGCCTAACCTGCCTAACCTGTAAAATATAATTTTTGTTGTTGTCATTTACCTCATTTCGTCAAATTTACTCTCAACAGTTGTACCGCACAACAGTAGCACACGCACCTAAAATTCGCATATCAGTAGCACACACAGTCACCTTACACGACATTGACAAGCAAATGATAATGTCTCAGGTCCCATGCTGTAGGGGGCCCGCTCAAAAACAAGTGACCGAAATCCGCGAAGTTTTCTAAAAACGGGTGGGGGCCCGCTCACAAGGGGCCCACTTTTAAAGGAAATAGTTCACCTTCAACATTAGTTTTAAACTAAGATAGCTGTTTTGTAGCCCATGTTGGGAAACTCCTATCTGCAAGTTCCCTTGACTGAAAAGGACTCTCCAGCCGAAGATATTTGACTTTTTGGCGAAGGAATTCGGCGCATATATGATATACCGTACCGTCTGAAAGTGCCAGCACTGCCATGGAGCATGCGCAGACCAATAACGCACACCATAACATTAATGATTTACGACCTTCTGTCCTGAATTGGCGCGATGTAGGACCATTTTTGAAGAAAAAAAAACTATTCAAAAATATAATAAAATCGTGTTCTGAAAAAAATTCCGAAGGTGAACTATTTCCTTTAAGGCTCTGACCCCCCCCCCCGAAATGGAATCCTGCGTGCGCCACTGCCTTCCAGCATGTATTACCGAGCGGGCGCGAAGCCCCGTGAGGTTTCTCAACTTACTAGACAAATTTACATTTGACCCGGCCCGAACTGGCCCGACACGGCCGTACAAACGCTTTTCAGAAGCACAAACGCTTTTCAGACTTTGCAACCACTGCTCCGATTGGTATCGGGTTTTCACCATTGGATAGGAACATCAAATCGATTTTGTGTTTTTGTACGGTGCGTTCTGATAGGGGTGGTACTATATAATGCTGCATGAGGCCGGTGCAAATACATTTCCAAGACCGAGGTGCTTCTTGATTTTTGAACGAGGCCGAAGGCCGAGGTAAAAATTCAAGAAAACACAGAGGTCTTGAAAATTTATGCCGGCCGAGTGCGGTATGATTTTTACCATATGCCGCGTACGTCATTCAATGTTGTTTCATATATTTTCAAATAATGACTAAATCCTTACCAGAGAGGGAAATGCCCAATTTTGATTTAGGCTTTGACTTCGATGAAATTGAAGAAGCCATGGAAGCGAAGTCGACAAAGCTTTCAAAATTCCAGTCAGGTTTTTATCACACACACTGTTTTCACGCGCTCTGGTAAAATAAATTTACCCTAGGGCATTTTTCTTTTATCGCGTTATACCTATCGGGCCAATATATTTGTATATCCCCGGCATATGGTAACACAGCGCGTGACACACACAAGCGTAGAAATGAACAAAAATCATTCTTGATATAAAAATTTCATTATTAATCTAAGCATTCGTTTTTTTTTATACGCTGAAGCATGCAGCGCTGTAAGATATATATATATATATATATATATATATATATATATATATATATATATATATATATATATATATATATATATATATATATATATATATATATATATATATATATATATATATATATATATATATATATATATATATATATATATATATATATATATATATATATATATATATATATATATATATATATATATATATATATATATATATATATATATATATATATATATATATATATATATATATATATATATATATATATATATATATATATATATATATATATATATATATATATATATATATATTATATATATATATATATATATATATATATATATATATATATATATATATATATATATATATATATATATATATATATATATATATATATATATATATATATATATATATATATATATATATATATATATATATATATATATATATATATATATATATATATATATATATATATATATATATATATATATATATATATATATATATATATATATATATATATATATATATATATATATATATATATATATATATATATATATATATATATATATATATATATATATATATATACATATATATATATATATATATATATATATATATATATATATATATATATATATATATATATATATATATCAGGGGCGGTGACAGGGGGCGGCGGGGTTGCGGCTTCCGCAATGGTGTGGAAAATATATTTTGCGTTCTGCTTGTTGTGATTATATCCCCGACCACCCAGGGCTGCGGAGTCGGAGTCTAAGTCGGAGTCGGAGTCGGAGTCGGTCGGAGTCGGAGTCGGTCGGAGTCGGAGTCGGTCGGAGTCGGAGTCGGTCGGAGTCGGAGTCGGTCGGAGTCGGAGTCGGTCGGAGTCGGCAGTTTTGGCCGGAGTCGGAGTCGGAGTCGGAGTCGCCAAAATCTTACCGACTCCGACTCCGGCCCGGAGTCGGACTCGACTTTTTGACAATTGGCGATTACTTTGGTCGGTAGAATAGTCGTCGGCCTAGGGATATTAACTTTACAGTTTACACCCCTTTTCGAAAGAAAATTAGAGGAAATGAAACCTTCAGTTTACTCATCTAGCGGTAGATTTCCGACTGATGAAGATACGGCAATAATGTTAACGTCATCTGATGATGATTAGGGTTTTGGACGCACCGACACTTATGGTCACACGGCGCCCATTTTAACGTCATCGTGCTCGTTTCGTTAAAGGAAATAGTTCACCTTCGGAACATTTTTCAGAACATGATTTTAATATATTTTGTAATACAGTTTCTTTTTTTCTTTTCAAAAATGGTCCTACATCGCGCCAATTCAGGACAGAAGGTCTTAAATTATTAATTTTATGGTGTGCGTTATTGGTCTGCGCATGCTCCCTGGCAGTGCTGGCACTTTCAGACGGTACGGTACATCATATATGCGCCGCATTCCTTCGTCAAAAAGTCAAATATCTTCGGCTGGAGAGTCTTTTCAGCCAAGACAAGTTGCAGATAAGGATTTCTCAACACTGGCTACAAAACTGCTATTTCAGTTCAAAACCCCATGTTGAAGGTGAACTATTTCCTTTAAAGGAAATAGTTCACCTTCAACATGGGGTTTTGAACTGAAATAGCAGTTTTGTAGCCCGTGTTGAGAAATCCTTATCTGCAACTTGTCTTGGCTGAAAAGACTCTCCAGCCGAAGATATGTGACTTTTTGACGAAGGAATGCGGCGCATATATGATGTACCGTACCGTCTGAAAGTGCCAGCACAGCCAGGGAGCATGCGCAGACCAATAACGCACACCATAAAATTAATAATTTACGACCTTCTGTCCTGAATTGGCGCGATGTAGGACCATTTTTGAAAAGAAAAAAAGAAACTGTATTATAAAATATAATAAAATAGTGCTCTGAAAAATTTCCCGAAGGTGAAGGTCCTTTAAGGAGATTGGAATCAAACCATGGTAAAGGAAATAGTTCACCTTCAACATGGGATTTTGAACTGAAATAACAGTTTTGTAGCCCGTGTTGAGAAATCCTTATCTGCAACTTGTCTTGGCTGAAAAGACTCTCCAGCCGAAGATATTTGACTTTTTTGGCGAAGGAATGCGGCGCATATATGATATACCGTACCGTCTGAGAGTGCCAGCACTACCAGGGCGCATGCGCAGACCAATAACGCACACCATAACATTAATAATTTACGACCTTCTGTCCTGAATTGGCGCGATGTAGGACCATTTTTGAAAAGAAAAAAAGAAACTGTATTCAAAAATATAATAAAATCGTGTTCTGAAAAATTTCCGAAGGTGAACTATTTCCAGGTTATAACCAGGTTACCTAAGTCAAATTCAAAATTTGACCTCAGGTCAAGGTAATTTAAGGTCATGTGGTGAACCAGGTATGTCGTGCTGCGCAATGTCGGACGCGTCTCGACGACACACACACAGTGGTGCTGGTCTGACGTTCTTATCTTCATTTTATGTTATCAACAGTTATTGGCAAAAAAGTGCTGGTCACCTCAGATGACCTCACTCGATCTTGTAGGGGTCACTGAGCAATAATTGTACTTGGGTCATCAAAAATGAGCTATATTAACATAATCTTAAAATAATTATTCTGATCTAATTCGTAACCTCTGATACGAAAACATTTGTATATTTTCTCTTTGATTGATAATGGGAAGGTCACGAAACTGACCTGATCTTAGGTCACCGATATAAAACACAATCCGAGATAGCAGGGTCGTAGGTATATATGGCTTGATTACGTCCTGTGAGTTACATGCGCTCAGCCAAACACTGTGGCCAGTGGCTGTGGCACGACCACAAAGGATCTAGCTCGCGTGTGTATTTAACTATGTTTAAAACAACATTGACTTTGTAAACGTTGTTTAGGTTTCCTTAAAAATAAGAAAATATGCCATTTTTTATATTTCAGTCGTTTAGGGGCATGGCCGATGCCCTTTATATCCGCACTTGAGCACCCCCAATTATTTTTGGAAATCCACACCCTTGACTGGTAGACTTGGTTGCCGGAGGCGAGGTGGCGGAGAGCGGCGCACTGACTGGCCAGCTTTAACCCTCGCCCAGGTAGGGCAAAATCACTACGTGTTCGGGTGGGGGGTGGGGGGGGGGGGGGGGGGGGGGGGGGTACGACCCCCCCCCTAGCGTTTCGCCCCTAATTGAGCTAGAGCTTCGATTAAAAGACGAGCGTGTTGCGTGTGACGAGAGGAAGCCGGTGATACCCGATTTTAAGGTCTTGGGCCATTGGGTCACCTCTAAGGTCATGTCAATGACCCAAAAGTCATCAAAATTGTAAATGCGTATAAATTGAATTTTATCGAGCTAGTAGCGTGAATGAGCATATCATAATGCTTAAAGGAAATAGTTCACCTTCAACATTAGTTTTAAACTGAGATATCAGTTTTGTAGCCCGGGTTGGGAAACCCCTATCTGCAAATTTTCTTGACTGAAAAGACTCTCCAGCCGAATATATTTGAGTTTTTGTCGAAAGTATGCGGTGCTGGCGAACGAATGTTGTACTGGTTTTAGCCCGGGCAGAGGCTATACCATCAGCCAATCAGCTTGCAGCTGGTGCTAGCAAGCGATCGCCGGCCGCCGGTTAGCACATCTCCAATGCGAGTCTATCTTTACGCGACTACTTTCGAATCTGATTGGCCGAACCATTGTTTACATTCGCGTGACGTCAGGACTCTGACTCAGAGAGTATGCATATAGTTTTGATAAACAATACAAATTTACGGCCTTCTGTCCTGAATCGGCGCGATATAAGGCTATTTTTGACAATGTAAAAAGAAATTGTATTAAAAATATAATCAAATCGTGTTGGGTAAAACATTTCCAAAGTGAACTATTTCCTTTAATGGGTGCCAAATTCGTAATCAGCGTAAACAAAATGTAGTAAAAACTGCCAAATTCCAAAAAGGTCATGTCAGGTCATTTAAGGTCGGTGACCTCGGTTGACCTGTGGAAGCGTATGACCCCAGTGGAACATATAAATATGTAAAATGGATCCCAAATTTGAAATCAGCGCCACAAAATGTCCTAGAAACTACCAGAAGCCAAACAAAGTCATCTGAGGTCATCGGAGGTCAATGACCTCAGTTGACCTCTGAAAAAGTCAATCGAGGTCACAATCTCAGTGGAAACCACAGCTGTCCCCTGTAAACACCTGTTGAGATGCTCATGAACAATACACACTCGGAAACTGCACAAGTTATTCCAAAAAGCATACCCGAAATAGTTATATGGTAACATAGCTAGTTTATTCTAGTTTGAACCAGGCGTGACGTAGCCATGGCTGTCGCCAAACTTGAACCTACTCATTATATAAGTACTCTGGGTTTAGACCTCATGGATCGAACTAATCAACAAGGTACTGTACAACTTGATCAACACTTAGCTCTTCATGCTAAACCTTTATCTGCAGACCATGCACGGACAACAGAAGGGATACAATAATACAAGAACAAATGGTACACAAAGACGCGAAGAGTTCAAATTCGTACACAAATATATTCGTACACATAGATGGTTGAGTTTCCTTCAAAACAAGATCATTAGTTTTACTGGCAACACATGGGATGGATGCCAGTGATAAAAGTGCAATTTCATAACGTGCATACGACCTGCATCATGGAAAAATTAACAGTTGAAATAAATGTTGTTTGACAACATCTTTACAGACCTTGGGCAACGATATGATAACGTTTTGCTAACGTCATGATGTTTATGTGAGACTTGAGTGTACAAAATACCGTTTTTGAGCTAGCTAAGCAGGCTAGTAGTGAAAATCAAGCCTATGCTGCCATATGATTCGGGAGCACCGGGTGTAAACCTCTCTTTAACCGCTCCCACTTTTCTGTCGTAAGCGTCGGGTGACCGGCCCGCCCACATTCACGAAATTCATTAATTCTATCGTGATTCTGGTCCCTGGCTGAGCTGTGCATTCAAGAGGATCGAACTAATCAACAAGGTACTTTAAAACTTGATCAGCACTTAATACTCTGACCTTAAATGAGCTTGTTGTCTGTGTCCTGAATGTCTTCTATCATTTTCATCTGTCGCATTTGAGTCACGGATGTGAAAGTTACGTACTTAGGTACGTCAACTAGTTACGTCAACTATTTGTGGTCTCTAGCTTATATTTTTCTTCTAAAATTGTCCATCTTACGATATAATACACTAGTAAGGATAGTCTTGATAATGCAAACACTTAACAGCTGAGACTGCTTGTCCATTGACCATTCCAAGCTCCATGACACATTTTCTACTTGCGTAGCCTTATTTTTGGCTAACTTGTTTAATGGTACTGCCAATCATCACTACACATTATTTTGGTATGACTCAATTATCCAAGATTTTATTGAATAACCAATTTTTTTAGAGGAATTGGCACTACATGATGTTGCAAATGTGTTAAAGATGATAACGTGTGAGCCAAGACATGTTCTTGCACTAGGCCAGAGCAAGTGAGGGATTTCCACATCTTTTATCTAGCCAAAATATTGCTGGGAATCAATTTTCACAGAGGATATTCAGATTGCAATTAGTATAACTTATGCAATAAGTGTGTCCAGTCAGGTTTAGTTTTGTTTCTCTTGCTAACAATGCTGAATTCTTTGAGTATTAGCCAGTATGTAAAACGTGCCAGGTGTCGACAAGATCTTGTCGTGGCAGGGTTGGCACCAACACATCAAAATTGAGGCAGCTTTTGAAATTTTGGGGCAAAAATTGCTGCCTGGAGTATTGGCTGCTTACTTTAACCAGAGATACTCAGAGCAAAATGCACTTCAATATATGACATTGAATTCATGATTCAACAATTGGTATTAGTTTAGTGTTGGTTCAACAGCAGCTCTTACCTGGTCAGATTTCCTATAGCTTAGTGTCAGGGAAGGGTGGGCATGGAATAAAGGGAACCCTAATTTACAGAAGTGCTAGCCAAAAAGTGTAACAACATTCATAGTAGGCTTTGTAAAGAAGATGGCTGGTGTTGTGTGTCTTCCAGTAACAAAAGTCAGTTTATAGTCAATCAAATCAGCTACAGATATAAGTAATGGTTTACCTGCAGCTTTTAGATGTGCTGATTCCATATATGATACTCATTGTCAGCACACACAAAAACTATTACTGTATAATAATGTAAATATTTATAGACATCTGCTGCCGCTCTTCACTGGACGCAATGCTCCTCACCAGGCGCAGCAAGCAAATGCGAGCGGAGCATTCTAAACGTGTGTCCCTGCGACCGTTAATGGCTGTAAAGGTTAGGTCAGGTTCGATTATGTTATTACAGTTGTTTCCTCTCAACCGCTCATTTGTGCCACAAATGGGTATCAGATTTGGAATCAGCACATACAAAAAAAAAACTGGAAAATGCAAAATTTATCCATTGAACAGGTGTTGGACAACTAAAATTTTACCCAATAATCTTTGTTTGATTTCATTATTTTTGCAATCTTTGACTAGTCTGCAAAATATAGCAGAGACATTGACAAGATCTGTGGACAGCCAACAATATCTACTATATCTGCTAATAATATCTGCTATTGAAATTAAGGCCCTCTTGCAGTTCTGAGGAAAATGTTGTTTTTACTGTAGCATGATACAACATTTTATAAAGATGAAATATGTATCATGACATTTGCATAGAGATTGCATATGACTAACCTTTGCATATGCAATCATTTCTACTTTGACTTAAAGGGAATAGGTCACCTTGAAAAAGTCTTGAAATTTGCTATACTGAGCTGAAATATATTTTGAGCTGAAAAACGAATATGACATTTGTTTGGATGATAGATTGATATCCGTCGAGAAATAGACATGTTTCTCTTTTCTCCTTCGTTGCCTTAAAAAAATCATGACAATGTATGACGTCATACATATGGTAGCTTGGATATAGAAGCTACTGCACACACTAATGGCGGACTTTGGGCACATATACGCTGCTGCTTGTAACGTAAACAACTGTTGTGAAGTTTCGCGGACCCGAAACAGAGTTCTAAAAGGGGACCACTAGTCCTGTGTCGAAATTACTTAGTGTAGCGAGGTAATTTTTTCACCGCAACCCATTTTTCGATCTGCTCTACAAATATCCTATCTCAGTTCAAAACTGTTAAAGGTGAACTATTCCCTGTAAAACTTGCAGCATCTTAAATGAATGTTTTTTTTTGCAGTGGGTAGTATTGCAATAACTGATTAATCAAGATTAAAAGCAACAAGGAGCATGATTGATAATGTGCTCCATTTTATGAGGAGCCCTATCCAGGGCATTGAACACATGTCATGGGAGTCAGCTTGTTCATGGCCTAGTGGTATAGGAGCATGGTGGACAAGGACAGCTGGGGCATTCCATGACATTTCAACAATTTTTCCCTCAAATTTTCACCCTCATCTCTCACTTTTTGTTCAAAATTGGTCTATAGGGTTATCTTGGGTCCTGAATTCAGCTGTGGCAATATTAGCTCGATCTGACCCCAGGTTTTGGAGTTATAGCCTTGGGCATTTTGGTAAGGTCACACTGCAGAGGTATGTGTGGAGGCCAAAGTAACTCATTTGACTTAAATAAATATCAAACATAATTATATGGCTAAATTTGCAATGAAAGATAAATTATATTTCTGTTTTTTTTTTGTGATCTTGAATGACCTTGCAACCGTGCCCAGACCCAGAGTCCTAGGATTGTTTTGAAGCCAGGGTGGGGAGTGGAAAATTCAGCCTAAAAATAAGCATTAAGAGTGGAAAATTCAGCCTAAAGAAGACCGTATGATGTACTCGGCTTTGACAAACCTCAACCATCATAAATGGCTGTAACAAATGACCATACTTTGCTAACCTGTCAGTTTCTACCATACTTTCTAACCTGCTAATCCTAACAGGTTAGTATTAGCATTAGTGACATCAGCGTTAGGTTTGTAGTTATCAAATACATCTTACTTTAGGGAGTGGACATTTTACAGTAAAACTGGGGAAAAAGAGTGTAAAAATATTATCCATACAGTGTTGTTTTCCACCCAAAATGTGCAATCCTAGGACACTTCCGTGACCTCGTGACCTTGTTTTCGTTGACCTCGTGTGACCTCGGGTACACCTCTGATTTCAATTTTTCACATCGCAAAATACTTGTCAATATATTGCCTAACAACGCAACAAATAAAAAAGTGTGTTTTTCCTCTAATTTCCATATTTTCCGCCAATATGCGTGCGTGTTTTCGAATTACCCCCAAGGGGGAGGGGTAACGGGCGGATATCTCAGCTACCATTGCAGCTAGAGACCCGATTTTTGGTATACACATTGTCAGGGTGACTAGTAACACCACGCAACCATCCGGCGTGGTCCAAAACGGATCGAAAGGTGAAGACCCCGCCCAAATCGGTCCCATAGGTTCGGAACATGACGTCCAGTGTTGGATTTTTCATTTCATGACCTGGTCCCGGAGAGTAAAAATCCATAGGTGGAGAGTAAAATTGTATTGTTATTGTCGGGAAAGTTCAGATTTTCATTTTTGCTTTAATTATTTTACTTGGAAAGTAAGACAAAAACCTGATTTGTAATAGATATTAAATCCTTGTGAGGAAAATTTAATTATATTTTAACGACAATGTCGGTAAGACCAGGCGAAAGGAGAGCAAATTTCCTGAACAAATATGAAGAACAAATTTTTTTGGACCCAAAAAGTCCAGAAAATGGCCCAAACTCCAAGGCTGGATGGCAACGATGTTTGGCTGTTTTGGTCCAATTTGGTACACTTCGATTGACCAAAGTGGATACAACTCAAAACAACAACGTTTAGACCAAGCCGGATCGAATGGGGAAGACTCCGTCCAAATCGGTCCCATAGGTTCTTAGCATGACGTCTGCAACGATTTTTGTCGGTTTTGGTCCAATTTGGTCCACTTAGATTAGACCAAAGTGGATAAAACTCAAAACTGCACCGTTTTGGACCACGCTGGATCGAATGGTGAAGACTCTGCCAAATCGGTCCCATAGGTTCGGAGTATGACGTCGTCTGCAACTATTTTTGACGGGTTTGGTCCAATTTGGTCCACTTTGATGAGACTAAAATAAATAAAACTCAAGACCTCTTAGTCTTGAGTTTTAGTTTTAGATTCGATTCGGAGAGTCTTAGACCACTCCGAATCGAATAGTCAGGACCCTGCCCAAATCGGTCCCATAGTTTTGGAGTATGACGTCGGCAACGATTTTTGGCGATTTTGGTCCAATTTAGTCCACTTACATTAGACCAAATGAATAAAACTCCAAATCGCACAGTCTTAGACCACGCCGGATCGAATGGTGAAGACCCCGCCCAAAAAGCTCCCATAGTTTTGGAGTATGACGTCGGCAATTATTTTTGGCGTTGTTTGTCCAATTTGGTCCACTTAGATTATACCAAAGTGGATAAAACTCAAAATGGCACTGTGGTTTAGAACGCCGGATCGAATGGTGAAGACCCCACCCAAATCGGTCCCATAGGTTCGCAGATATTCGCCCATTACTCCTCTCTCTTGGGGGGGGGGGGGGGGGGGGGGTAATTCGAAAACTCCCACGTATATCGACGGAAAATATAGAAATTTGAGGAAAAGCTCACCTTTTTTATTTTTGCGTTGTTAGGCGAGTATTTGTTTTTGCGTTATTGACGAGTATTTTGCAAAGTAAAAAATTGAAATCAGAGGTGTACCCGGGGTCATCGAGGTCAACAAAAAAAAAGTCACGAGGTCACGGTTTCAAGGTCATTCAAGGTCACGCCAAAAAGCCCAGAAATAAAATATCTGTTTGATTGCGAATTCAGCCATATATTTTTGTTTTATATTTAGTTAAGTCAAATGAGTTATTTTGGCTTCCAAGCATACCTCAACAGCGTGACCTTGCCAAAATGCCCGAGGCTATAACTCCAAAACCTGGGGTCAGATCGAGCTAATATTGCCACAGCTGAATTCAGGACCCGAGACAACCCTATAGACCAATTTTAAACAAAAAAGGAGAGATGATGGCTATTTCGACTTGTCGAACAAATGTCGTGGTTGACTCACCTCCCATGGGCAAGTTGGGTTTCCACCATGTCTTATGGCATTTAGATACTTGACCAATGCCCAATGGTCATGCTGCATGTCATCTTAGATTAGATAAGATATTAACTCAGACTGACAACAGTAGGGTGCAACTAACAAGCACTGACAGGCACAGGATGTACTCAGATTGATTTGGAAGCTCATTAATTATGTTTTTTTTATGAATAGGTATGTGAAGTGGGAGCAGGAGTGGCCCTGAAAATTATATAATTGTTAATCACTTGGCCACAAAATCTGCCAGCATGATAATTGTTGATATTTTGCAAAACATTCTGCCAGTATTACATCCTCAAGCGAAGTGAAGTCCCAGTATTGGCCATTTTGAATAAAGTCTCAAACCTCAAAGTTTGTGTTGAATGTCAACTGAATGCAGTCACATCTAGTATGACTGTGTCATTGTATTGCATTGAGCTGTCAGTGTCAGGACTGTGTTTTCAGAGTATGTATTCTAAGTATGGTATCTCCGAAAACTGGACAAGATGCAGATAATCTGACCACTCAGTTGTCATCAGCGTTCACAGCTCCAGACAATTTGCTTTATAATGGAAAATGGTCACTATTTTCCATAAGATGGTGGGCCTGATAATTGTGTGTCCTGTTTGTCTGTCTCGCCTGTCATGTCTTGTACGCATGTGCATTTAAGGTGTCCGAATAAGGCTTCTCGTTTAGTGTATGCTGACATGTGAATATAGAGTGACATGGTGTTTTCAGGAGGACATGGGTCACGATGTGGCTCAGGGTACAGCCATGGGTTCAGGCCCAGGACATTTGGCTAGCCAGGCACCTGTAAGTTGGTGCACACATTAACTAGTGACTGAACCTGCCAGACCCCACTCAGCGCGAAACTCGACAAATACACCTAACCCTCCGACCGAACCCCAGACTCAATAATCACCTCTGCCCTGAATGCATACCAGCTGGATCTTACCACCACCCTGCATCGTGTTAGGTTCTGCACAGGTACCATGGAGTTTTGCGAAGATGTATATGTTTCACATCACTCGATCGAATGTGATATTCTGACGGTCGCGCGGAGTAATTAACTAGTGATGAGGTTCGGCGCTCGATGCATTGGCTTGGCACACTGCTTCTGGCGAAGACGGAGGGTTTGTCGAGTGGTCACGGTGGCTCTGTTTGAGTTAATCGTCACTGCCTGACCAGCGGCCTAGCGCTCCTAAGTGTGTACGTCTGTGATGGATCTGCTGATGATGCGGTCCGGGTCAGGTCGGGGGGATTAGGTCAGGTCGGACACAGCCATCTTAGCTGCTGCACGCTGGTGGCCCCGGTAACATCCGCTGTCATTGGTGAGTCCGGTCCGGACTGTACGGACTGTAACATGTCCACTGTACCATCGGCCGGGTCAGGTGATGCCAGCCAGACTGCAGTCTGTGCTGCAGCAGTCCATACAGTTGTCTCTGCACGTCGGAGATGGTGTCGGCACCACCCATTAGTCAGCACGGCTGTCCACAGCCTGGTGGTGGCGTTCTGGCTGCTGGCCAGACCGGGCTGCCGCGGCCGTGGTCTCCTCAGAGAGTGGCCCGTCCGTCCTGCCTGCTCTGACCCGCGCTATCGTTACTCCACCCCCGGTTATCATCGGCCGTGTCTATCGTCTTTCCCTCTCTATCTCAGTCGACTCCTATACACACGGCCGGCCGGTGTCTGTCGGCACGATGCTCTGATCTCGGACGCTCCGGCACCGGTGCACCCCTGCCCTCCTCCCGCCTACGGGTGCACCCTTGCCCCCCCCCCCCTCCCTCCAGCCCGGGCTGAGAGTCCTGCAGACGAGACCTGCCGGTCGGCGCGGCGCGGCGCGGCGGTACGGCGGCGGTAGGCAGAGGTGCAGCCTGTGCTGGCCGGTCCGCCGGCTCGCCGGGCACATAAATAGATAGCCGCCGCCGCCGCCGGGCCGGGCCGGGCCGGGCCGGGCCGCGCCGTGGGGCGGGTCAAAGGGTTGGTCGGCTCCTGTGTCGGGCCGCCGGATGGGATGCGGCCGGTCGTCAGGCGAGATGTCCGGGTCGATCGTATGGCTTGGTACTTGTCCTGACTTTGTCGGGAAGTTGGTGCCGCCGGCCGGTGCCGGTGCCGGTTGCGGTTTGAGACGTGCAGCGGCGCCATGTGCGCTGAGTGACGCCTGAGCAGACTGCCGTGTCTTGATATGGGAGAGCGGGTTACTCGAGTCCTGCAGAGGTTACTAGACCGACGCTCATCACCATCATCATCACAGGTTACTAGACCGGCGCTCCTAAGCCCAAATCATCACCATCATCATCACAGGTTACTAGACCGGCGCTCCTAAGCCCAAATCATCACCATCATCATCACAGGTTACTAGACCGGCGCTCCTAAGCCCAAATCATCACCATCATCATCACAGGTTACTAGACCGGCGCTCCTAAGCCCAAATCATCACCATCATCATCACAGGTTACTAGATCGGCGCCCCTAAGCCCAAATCATCACCATTATCATCGGAGGTTACTAGACCGGTGCCCCTAAGCCCAAATCATCACCATCATCATCACAGGTTACTAGACCGGCGCTCCTAAGCCCAAATCATCACCATCATCATCACAGGTTACTAGACCGGCGCCCCTAAGCCCAAATCATCACCATCATCATCACAGGTTACTAGACCGGCGCTCCTAAGCCCAAATCATCACCATCATCATCACAGGTTACTAGACCGGCGCTCCTAAGCCCAAATCATCACCATCATCATCACAGGTTACTAGACCGGCGCTCCTAAGCCCAAATCATCACCATCATCGTCACAGGTTACTAGACCGGCGCCCCTAAGCCCAAATCATCACCATTATCATCGGAGGTTACTAGACCGGTGCCCCTAAGCCCAAATCATCACCATCATCATCACAGGTTACTAGACCGGCGCTCCTATGCCCAAATCATCACCATCATCATCACAGGTTACTAGACCGGCGCCCCTAAGCCCAAATCATCACCATCATTACAGGTTACTAGACCGGCGCTCCTAAGCCGAAATCATCATCATCATCACAGGTTACTAGACCGGCGCTCCTAAGCCCAAATCATCACCATCATCATCGGAGGTTACTAGACCCTGGTGACCAATCCAGGGTCTATATTCCAGCGTGACATTTTATGCGACATGCATGCAGCCTTTGTATATTTGCCGCCGTATGTGTATATCAAACGATTGGCAATCATTCATGACTGTCATCTGTGGCATTTACTTATGCAAATTGAGATGCCAGACCACTTCAAATGCATGCATACAAAATGTGAACAACATAGCTACAACTGAGCAGAGCATGTGTTCCTCCGGGTGTGAAATGCTTTATGGAAAGCATAACCAACACCCGGGAAAAAGTTCGCATGAGACCGGTGAACTCGCTGGGCAGTAATACGGAGCCTTACTGTCCAACGCAGTAAGGGCGAGTTTGTTGCGCCCGTCGGGCTTGTGCTCGGCTTTAGTGACTACATCATACATCCCGTCAATCATATCGGTCCCATTCTGCAAATAGATAACTCATAAATATTAGTTGCATTTACTTTTTGTCGTCGAGGCATGCTCTTTGTGTGTGTGTGTGTGTGTGTGTGTGTGTGTGTGTGTGTGTGTGTGTGTGTGTGTGTGTGTGTGTGTGTGTGTGTGTGTGTGTGTGTGTGTGTGTGTGTGTGTGTGTGTGTGTGTGTGTGTGTGTGTGTGTGTGTGTGTGTGTGTGTGTGTGTGTGTGTGTGTGTGTGTGTGTGTGTGTGTGTGTGTGTGTGTGTGTGTGTGTGTGTGTGTGTGTGTGTGTGTGTGTGTGTGTGTGTGTGTGTGTGTGTGTGTGTGTGTGTGTGTGTGTGTGTGTGTGTGCGTGCGTGCGTGCGTGCGTGCGTGCGTGCGTGCGTGCGTGCGTGCGTGCGTGCGTGCGTGCGTGCGTGCGTGCGTGCGTGCGTGCGTGCGTGCGTGCGTGCGTGCGTGCGTGCGTGCGTGCGTGCGTGCGTGCGTGCGTGCGTGCGTGCGTGCGTGCGTGCGTGCGTGCGTGCGTGCGTGCGTGCGTGCGTGCGTGCGTGCGTGCGTGCGTGCGTGCGTGCGTGCGTGCGTGCGTGCGTGCGTGCGTGCGTGCGTGCGTGCGTGCGTGCGTGCGTGCGTGCGTGCGTGCGTGCGTGCGTGCGTGCGTGCGTGCGTGCGTGCGTGCGTGCGTGCGTGCGTGCGTGCGTGCGTGCGTGCGTGCGTGCGTGCGTGCGTGCGTGCGTGCGTGCGTGCGTGCGTGCGTGCGTGCGTGCGTGCGTGCGTGCGTGCGTGCGTGCGTGCGTGCGTGCGTGCGTGCGTGCGTGCGTGCGTGCGTGCGTGCGTGCGTGCGTGCGTGCGTGCGTGCGTGCGTGCGTGCGTGCGTGCGTGCGTGCGTGCGTGCGTGCGTGCGTGCGTGCGTGCGTGCGTGCGTGCGTGCGTGCGTGCGTGCGTGCGTGTGGGTGGATGTGGGTGTGGGTGTGTGGGTGTGTGTCACCGCTCAGTCTCCCGGCCCGCCCCCGACCCTGACCCTATGACCAGGCGACCTCTCTGTCTCGGTCCCGGAGCCGAGCCTGGGCCGGGGCCGGCGCCGTGCTCGCTGCAAGCCGCCGGTCAGCCGCCCTTGTCCCGCTTCGCGTGGGAGTCTCGGTGCGCGCCGCCAGGGCGTGGCCGGGGTCGCCGCAAGAGGTCACCGCGGCCCGGGTCGCCGTAAGAGGTCACCGCGGCCCGGGTCGTTCAAGAGGTCACCGCGCGGTGTGGGTTACTATGTCAGGACAGTGTGAGAGTCCGGCTATGGTGGTTACGCTTTGCTGAGCGGCCCGGTCGCGGGAGCGGGCGGAGGGGGGGGGGGGGGGGGATTTGTTGGTCTGTTGCCGGCTGCTGCTGCTGCTGGTGGTGGCGCGGCTAACTGGCGGAATTGGCCTGACTAGCCGAGTGGACGGCTGTAGAGGACGCCACCCGGCGGCAGGCTGAGACGACATGGAGCTGTGATGCTGGCAGTCGGAGGTCACTTGTCCTGTGTGGCCTGTGTTTTGGCTGCGGCCCGACCCGACCCGACCCGACCCGACCCGACCCGACCCGACCCGACCTGATCCGGCCCGGGCCGGCCTGTGATCCACCGTTCCGTGCCTCCCGCCGCCGTGGCAGTACCCTAGCCCGACCTACCGTCTGGGCTGACCCGACTCCGGTCCCCTGTCCCCTGTCGTCGGAGCCCCGGCGACTCTGTCGTCGGCTCTCTGTTTGTTGACCCGGTGTCGGTCTGTCCAGCGACCCGCCCGGCCGCGCGCCAGGCCCTGCAGCGCTAGTGGCACAGGGTAAACGCTCCGTCTCATACCGTCCTGTCGGGCTATTCCCGTCTTTCTGGGACACGGTACCGGACTGACGCAGACTCGCGGGGGCTTGGCAGGCACTGGGACCAGTGAGGGAAAATCGCTCTGAGTCGGTGGACGCTTTTTATCTCTTAGTACGTGATACGTCGTATTCTGAACGGTTATGCGCGTATAACGCGTCACCGGACGTTTTTATTTCATCAATCGTCCCATCTACGCGCAGTGGCCATGATGAGAGCCCGGCTGTTCGGCGTTACTCTGCCCCGCCCCAGGGTCATCTCAGAGCCCCACTGACGTCACTGCTCTCCGGTCCGCTCTGCACTCTGAGATGAGTCGAGGACGTCAGCGTGACGTCACCACTGGGCGTGACGCAGCGCCGTGTCGCCGCCACCGCTGCCGCCGTGTTGACCTGTCACCGACTCCAGGACCGACTGCTGACTGACATGACACAGCGATGCCAGCGGCGATGCCAGCGGCGATGCCGGCGGCGATGACAGCGGCGGGGGTGGCGGTGACTCTTGCTCGCCAGCGCGGCCTGGCTGCGGTCGCGGCCCAGAGCCTCGCAGCGGCAGCCTTCACCGCGTCGCCGCCTGTTTGTGTGCGGCGGACACTGTGCCGTTTTTCCGGCTGTTTTGCGGCGCTGCACGCGGCAAGTACAGCGGCGCGCGGCACCGGCTGCGTTGTTTGCGGCTGGCTGCGGGACGCGTGGCCGCCACCGCAGACTGGCTCAAGGTCACGGTGTGAGTTCCAGCAGCGATCCGACAGCGCCGCCCGGCGTCCGGAGTCGGGGGTAGTGTCCTGTGGTCCTGTGTCACAGGACAGGCTACTGTGTGGGCCGCCCACCGGCCACTGCACCTACAGTGTGGGCCGCCCACCGGCCACTGCACCTACAGTGTGTGGGCCGCCCACCGGCCACTGCACCTACAGTGTGTGTGCCGCCCACCGACCACTGCACCTACAGTGTGGGCCGCCCACCGGCCACTGCACCTACATTTTGGGCCGCCCACCGACCACTGCACCTACAGTGTGTGTCGCCCACCGGCCACTGCACCTACAGTGTGTGGGCCGCCCACCGACCACTGCACCTACTGTGTGGGCCGCCCACCGGCCACTGCACCTACAGTGTGGGCCGCCCACCGGCCACTGTACCTACAGTGTGTGCCGCCCACCAGCCACTGCACCTACAGTGTGGGCCGCCCACCGGCCACTGCACCTACAGTGTGTGGGCCGCCCACCGGCCACTGCACCTACAGTGTGGGCCGCCCACCGGCCACTGCACCTACAGTGTGTGAGCCGCCCACCGGCCACTGCACCTACAGTGTGGGCCGCCCACCGGCCACTGCACCTACAGTGTGGGCCGCCCACCGGTCACTGCACCTACAGTGTGGGCCGCTCACCGGCCACTGCACCTACAGTGTGGGCCGGCCACTGTACCTACAGTGTGGGCCGCCCACCCGCCACTGCACCTACAGTGTGTGGGTCGCCCACCGGCCACTGCACCTACAGTGTGGGCCGCCCACCGGCCACTGCACCTACAGTGTGTGGGCCGCCCACCGGCCACTGCACCTACAGTGTGGGCCGCCCACCGGCCACTGCACCTACAGTGTGGGCCGCCCACCGGCCACTGCACCTACAGTGTGGGCCGCCCACCGGCCACTGCACCTACAGTTGGCCACTCGACAATTCCTGATTAGGGTGTTGCGCCGTGGCTCCACTGCTCCGTGGCTCCCGGAGGTGTATATCGGAGGTGGCTGTACGAGCTGTATCAGGCCCGCTCCTCGCCCCGAGGTCAAGCCGCCGGACCTGCAAAAGACGGGCCGCCGTTAGCTGCGACCTTGGCCGGTGCGGTGCGGTGCCGTACGGAGCGGGGGTGCCGAGTGACGCGCGCTCCGTGCTCTGACCTACATCGGCCGGCGGAGACCGGGAGCGACCCCGGCGGAGACCGGGGCGACCCCGGCGGAGGTCAGGTCTGATCACAGTCCGTCGCTGGGTGGCCTGCCGCGCCCGCAGACGACCGGCACCTGTTCCTCGGAGGCCGGCGCGGGGCTGCTATTGATTGAGGGGGCCAGCGGCGCCGGCGGGACGGCGGCTCGGCCGACCCCCGCCGCATATTGACCGGAACTTTCTCCGGCGGCGGCGGGGCGGCGGCGGTGTGTGCAGCAGTGGTGCTCTCTGGCCGGAGACAGTCCGTGCAGCGCTGCTCAGTCGGCAGCGGTGCTCTCTGGCCGGAGACAGTCTGTGCAGCGCTGCTCAGTCGGCAGTGGTGCTCAGTCGACAGTGGTGCGTCTGCAGGGGAGCCGGCGCAGCAGCGGAGACCACCATGGCCACCAGCTCCGGAGCCACGCCGAAACGGGTGTGTACGAACGGTGTTGGCTGCTCCGCTCGGTGGGGTACGCCCAGTCCGGTTAGGTCAGGTCACGTGCGTACGACGCACTGTGACGCACTCCCGACCATGCCCATCGGGCTATCACGTTTATCAGCACGTTTTGTTGCGTGCTCCCCTTACTACGTGCGGCCGGCCACGCCCACTATGGCGTGCCGGCCACGCCCACTATGGCGTGCCGGTCACGCCGGGACGGGTGCGTTACTCCCCACGGCCACGCCCCGCCGGTCCAGTCCACACCGCCCGCTGGGCCCCGACGGTCACGCTCGGCCGCCGGCGGTGTCGGGCCGGGGCCGGGTCACAGGGCTGTCCTGTCCTGTCCACTGTCGGGCCGGGGCCGGGTCACAGGGCTGTCCTGTCCTGTCCGCTGTCGGGCCGGGTCACAGGGTTGTCCTGTCCTGTCCGCTGTCGGGCCGGGGCCGGGTCACAGGGCTGTCCTGTCCGCTGTCGGGCCGGGACCGGGTCACAGGGCTGTCCTGTCCTGTCCTGTCCGCTGTCGGGCCGGGTCACAGGGCTGTCCTGTCCTGTCCGCTGTCGGGCCGGGACCGGGTCACAGGGCTGTCCTGTCCTGTCCGCTGTCGGGCCGGGGCCGGGTCACAGGGCTGTCCTGTCCTGTTCGCTGTCGGGCCGGGAACTGGCCACAGGGCTGTCCTGTCCTGTCCGCTGTCGGGCCGGGGCCGGGTCACAGGGCTGTCATGTCCTGTCCGCTGTCGGGCCGGGGCCGGGTCACAGGGCTGTCCTGTCCGCTGTCGGGCCGGGGCCGGGTCACAGGGCTGTCCTGTCCTGTCCGCTGTCGGGCCGGGACCGGGTCACAGGGCTGTCCTGTCCGCTGTCGGGCCGGGGCCGGGTCACAGGGCTGTCCTGTCCTGTCCGCTGTCGGGCCGGGACCGGGTCACAGGGCTGTCCTGTCCGCTGTCGGGCCGGGACCGGGTCACAGGGCTGTCCTGTCTGTCCTGTCCTGTCTGCTGTCGTCTCCACGGCTGTTTTGGCGACGGTGGCTGGACGCTGTCGGCGGCTGCCGCACCCACTGGCACCCGCCCGCGTCGGGCCGGCGTTGACCGATGTCCGTGTCAGACCCGGCAGCCGGCCGCTTAGCGACAGACTCCCCCGCTGACGTCATCGCCCGATAGTTGTACGACGGACGCGTAGCGAGGAGCGTCTCGTTCGTCAGACGAAAGTTTTGTCGATACGTCCAAATACGGCAGGTTTTGGCGATATGTCCAAATACGGCAGGTTTTGGCGATATGTCCAAGTACGGCAGGTTTTGGCGATATGTCCGAATACGGCTCGCGCGTTCCGAAGTTCGTGACGTCACATTGGGGCACAGCCCGGGTGGAAGGTGTGTATGGAGATGGGACGGTGCCGGGGGCTGGGCACAGACTGTTGTGGCTGGACTTGTACGCATGCTCGGCCAGGGCAGAGGTGTATGTATTATGTATATCGAGTGTGTTCGGGCGTCGGTGCAGTGTTGTCGTCGGACGGGCTTGCAAGCATTGTCGCTCAGTGCATTGTGTGCTCCGTGTCGGACATGGGAGGAGTGATCCCACCTGGTAACCCGGCAGAGCCAGGGGTTTGGACGGTAACACTGGGATGTTATGGTGGCATTGTTGATTGTTTCAGGCGAGTCTTGGTTCCGTTGGTGGCTCTCATGTGGCCTACTCTCGGACTACTCGTGACTTTCGTCTCGCTGTGGTGACCAGGAGTTATTTCCCTCTGTACTACGGTTTACATATCACCCGTGATCGAACACCAATCGAGCCATTTCGATTCCTGTCACATGTACTCCACACAACACCTCAACCAGTGTCAGTTTCCAACCCGCTCGACCCGTGTTCTGTGCAATGATCCTCTGTTCCCCCGACACGTCGCGCCACTGGTGCCGCCACACACCCCTCCCGTCCGCCGCTGGTGCCAGCAGCCAGCACCACCCCTCGCCCACTCTGGTGCCGACGGCGCCGCCCGTTCCAGCCTGGCAGCCGCCGCCGTCGGCGATTGGCGCGTCGGCATCGGCGGCCGGGTGGGGGCGGCGGCGGGTGCCAGCGCCGATCCAGACTGGCCAGTGTGGTCCGCAGGCCGACGGCTGACCGAGCTACTCCGTGCGGCACAGTGAGAGACGGCGCGGCGCCAGCCAGCCAGCGAACCAGCGAACCGTCACACCATCACCAGGCGGGTCGAGACGAGTCGGCCGCGAGACGCCAGTCGCCAGTGAGACGCGACTCACCTGTTCGGGGACGGAGCCGTCAGACGAGACGGGCGTCTAGCGGCGAGCACCGAGCGACGGGCTCGCACGTCGAGCGGCAACAAGTGCCGAGCGCTGAGCGGCGTCAAGCGTCGAGCGGGTGACGAGCGGGCAGCAGACGCGATGGAGGAGCCGACCGCCGAGCGGCTGAGCGCCGAGCCGGAGCCGCGGCTCGTCAGCGAGCACCCGGACAACCCGGAGGACTACGACGCCAGCGTGCAGCAGAAGGTGGAGTCGCGTGAGCTGAAGGGTGCCGAGACCGACTCCGATGGCGAGGAGTACGAGACACTCACCACTATCACACGCACCCTGAAGAAGACCACCTACCGACCGAAACACAGTGATGCCGTCTGGACTGAGGTGACCAGCGATACACACGCGCTCGCTCGCGTGTGGCGTGTGTGTGTGTGTGTGTGGTGTGTGTGTGTGCAGTGGTTGGAGCTAACCAGAGGCTGGGTGCGTACGGCGGGTCCAATCAGTCTACCGGTCTGTTTGCTCGTGCTGTGGGAGGCGGTGAGCCAGTCTGTCCGCTGTTTGCCATAGCATGGCCTGTCAGATTGGTAGGCTGGTCGGTTCAGCTGCACGGATTCGCCGGATAGTGTCATGCTCCGCCGGAGTCATTTTGCCGGGTCCTGTCCGGACGCTGGCTCACTCGACTGTCTCTCTTTGTCTCTCTTTGTCTCTCTTTGTCTCTGTCTGTCGCCACTCGGCTCTAACTATTTCCGTCTCTCGTGTGTGTTACTCATCGGCGGCGACTGCCCGGCCAGGAAGTCTCCAGCGCCACCATTCACTCTGCTCTGACCGACAACATTTTGTTTTTTCGCGGCGCAGTTTTTGTTGATCCGTCTGCGCCGCTCTTCTGCCACAATTTTGGCGGCAATTTGCGCGGATTTTTCTTCTCACATTTGTTGTGTTTAATTCGTAACTCGCTCGGTCTTTTCCAGTCTTCTCCAATATAGCCTAACACGCTCTTCCGAGTGATACGTATGCGTCGTTTTGTCTTTTCTCTTGTGTGGCGTACATTTTTTCTATCGTGCTCCGTTTTCTTCTAGATTTTGTCTGGAATTGCCATATTCGCTCCATTTTGTACTGTTTTACTCTTGACGTGGCTTGTTCTTTGCTTCATCTCTTCATGTGTCGCTCTCTCGCTCTCGTTCCGTCTCCGTTCTGGTTTGTGACTGACTTGGCTCCACCTATAACCGGCTGACTTGGCTCCACCTATAACCGGCTGACTTGGTTGGCTCCACCTATAACCGGCTGACTTGGCTCCACCTATAACCGGCTGACTTGGCTCCACCTATAACCGGCTGACTTGGTTGGCTCCACCTATAACAGGCTGACTTGGTTGGCATCACCTATAACCGGCTGACTTGGTTGGCTCCACCTATAACCGGCTGACTTGGCTCCACCTATAACCGGCTGACTTGGTTGGCTCCACCTATAACCAGCTGACTTGGTTGGCTCCACCTATAACCGGCTGACTTGGTTGGCTCCACCTATAACAGGCTGACTTGGTTGGCTCCACCTATAACAGGCTGACTTGGTTGGCTCCACCTATAACAGGCTGACTTGGTTGGCTCCACCTATAACTGGCTGACTTGGTTGGCTCCACCTATAACCGGCTGACTTGGTTGGCTCCACCTATAACCGGCTGACTTGGTTGGCTCCACCTATAACCGGCTGACTTGGCTCCACCTATAACCGGCTGACTTGGTTGGCTCCACCTATAACCGGCTGACTTGGCTCCACCTATAACCGGCTGACTTGGCTCCACCTATAACCGGCTGACTTGGTTGGCTCCACCTATAACAGGCTGACTTGGTTGGCATCACCTATAACCGGCTGACTTGGTTGGCTCCACCTATAACCGGCTGACTTGGCTCCACCTATAACCGGCTGACTTGGTTGGCTCCACCTATAACCAGCTGACTTGGCTCCACCTATAACCGGCTGACTTGACTCCACCTATAACAGGCTGACTTGGTTGGTGGCTCCACCTATAACCGGCTGACTTGGTTGGTGGCTCCACCTATAACCGGCTGACTTGGCCTGAGGCGAATGGGGCCGGATCTGCGGCGTGTTTGTGCGGCGTGTGTTTGTGTGTGTTCTGCGGCGTGTTTGTATGTGTGTTTGTGTGAGAGTGCGTCGTGTGCCGCTTCGCTGACCTCGCCACTAGCCCACTGGGCGGCGGCGGCGGCGGCGGCTGTTTACTGCTGGGAGCCAGCTGGCCGCTGCTGCTGCTGTTGCCACTGGCGCCGCCGCCGCTTCCGCCGCTGCTGCCGCGGTCGCCCGCAGAGAGGCAGCTCGGGACACCCATAGTCTCTCAGTGGGACGCGACTAACTTCATTGACCCAGTGTCACCCCCGCCATTGACCCAGTGTCACCCCCGCCCATCCCGTGAGGAGCAAATCTGACGGGAATTCCTGGATAGGCTGAATTGGGTTGTCCTAGCTCTGAAGTCTCGGTGATTATTTTAATTCACTGAATTGTTTGGTTCCAGGGAATGATGACGTCGTTACGTCTTTCATCGTCTTCTGTCAAATAAACGGCTGTCATAACGCAAACGTCAACCGTAGACGGTCATCGTCTTAAATCCGCGAGCCCACCCGGAGGAGAAAACTTTATTCTGGCTGCTTGTTGGTTTGAAATTGACCTGCCCTGACTCTTTATTCTGGCTGCTTGTTGGTTTGAAATTGACCTGACCTGACTCTTTATTCTGGCTGCTTGTTGGTTGAAATTGACCTGACCTGACTCTTTATTCTGGCTGCTTGTTGGTTTGAAATTGACCTGACCCGACTCTTTATTCTGGCTGCTTGTTGGTTGAAATTTACCTGACCTGACTGTATGGCTGGCGACGAACCAAGTCTAGGCCGTGTTTTCCTTGTTAGCGTACGTCTAAGAGTAATGAGACTCAACACCGGTCCATAAGCTTGTCGTGCTTCATTCATGACGGCCAGCCGATATTTGTGTTGTTGCAGTTAATGTATGGACCGTTATCGTAGGTGTCGCGCCACTATCGTTATGCCGAAAAGGTAGCTGCTCGTAAGGTTTCTGTTATGCCGAAAAGGTAGCTGCTCGTAAGGTTTCCGGCCGGTTCCTGGAATGTGGTGATTCTGCTGCTCCCTTGGAACGCCTGCTTTGCCGAGACATCAGAGGCGCACTGAAGCTTAACTCTCGTCTGCGGAACGTTTGTGGAACCGCTTTCCATCCATGACTGGTGCACATCAAACATGCATTCTTTTTAATTTTGACTTCCAACCTGGAGCACCGTTTTCGCTTTGCACATGTTTGTATTAACCTGCGACCGCATTGCGCATGGCGTTGGAATAAACACGGACTTGTCATGCTACTCACCCATCGATTCCCCCAACCCTGGACGGCGTCCCAGGAGCCAGTGTTCCTCACCAATTGAGCGCACGTCTATTGTTTGATGATCCGATGTTGTCACAACTCGTCAGTGGCTCTGGGGGAGGGACTCAATCGACCCGGGACCCGGGAGCAGCCTTGGTCAGTGATCATCCTGCCCACAATCGCTATTCAGCTCTCACTCGCAGTCGGCTATTGTCCGGCTGGGCATACCGGCTCGGGTAGCCCCTACCCGCCCCGCCATTGTGTGTTGGGATAATCATCCACCACCGATCTGACCGGCATACCAACGTGGCGCAAGCGTAGCCTCGCTTGTGTGCCTACCTGTTGATTGCTGCCTCGGGACAGATCCTCTTGTGTATGACTTCACCCGCTACGGGAGGTTACGCCTCTCCGGATATGGCTCACTAGCCGCGGAAATATCTGGTCACAGCCGGCCCTCTGACCCAACCCGTCCCTGATGACGTCACACCGCCCGTCTCTGACGTCACACTGGGTCACCGCAGGACATGAACGCCAACAAGAAGCTGTACGGGAAGGACCTGAGCGAGTATGAGAACATGGACCTGGACGAGCTGCTCGACCAGCTCTCTCCTGAGGAGGTCGACATTCTCACCAAGGACGTGGATCCCGACGTGAGTAGTACCTATCGAAAGTTTGAAATTCATGGGATAAACTGATGATGATTTGAGCTTACAAATGCCGCAAATGCCAATGTTATTTGATGCTCATGTTCATGGGATAAAATATTACATATAAGAGGTATTTTTGTCGAAAACGAACTTCCTATCTTGGGGACGTTTGCGAAACGCTATCTGTAAACTGTCAGTGTCTATGCGCGGGTTTTATGGCATGAATTGAACAGATTCCGCAATCGTTCATCAAGTGCCGAAGATTGTTTTACGTCTGTCTGTCTGTGTTTGGATCGTCCTTACCGTTCACGGTTCACGGGAACGTGACAGGTGGGCTCCGTGTCGGGTGTGTGATGGCCGGCACGGGGGCGGCTTAATGTGTCAGCCGAGTCGGGCGGCGGCGTCTGTCCTCGCTGGGGCGCACAGCGGACGTGACACGCGCCAGTCGAGACACTGGCGGGTCGCCAGACACGGACCACCTGACCGTGCCCCGGGGCGCTGACCGGGCGTCTGTAATCAGGGGGGAGGAGGACTTCCGACACAACGGCACAGCGGCACGCGTCAGAATGGGTCGCGACGTGTGTGCAGTTTTACCAGGCCCAGGGTTACAGTGGGTGCTGACCGGGCGTCTGTAATCAGGGGGGAGGAGGACTTCCGACACAACGGCACAGCGGCACGCGTCAGAATGGGTCGCGACGTGTGTGCAGTTTTACCAGGCCCAGGGTTACAGTGGGCGCTGACCGGGCGTCTGTAATCAGGGGGGAGGAGGACTTCCGACACAACGGCACAGCGGCACGCGTCAGAATGGGTCGCGCGACGTGTGTGCAGTTTTACCAGGCCCAGGGTTACAGTGGGCGCTGACCGGGCGTCTGTAATCAGGGGGGAGGAGGACTTCCGACACAACGGCACAGCGGCACGCGTCAGAATGGGTCGCGCGACGTGTGTGCAGTTTTACCAGGCCCAGGGTTACAGTGGGTGCACGCCGGGCGTCTGTAATCAGGGGGAGGAGGACTTCCGACACAACGGCACAGCGGCACGCGTCAGAATGGGTCGCGCGACGTGTGTGCAGTTTTACCAGGCCCAGGGTTACAGTGGGCGCTGACCGGGCGTCTGTAATCAGGGGGGAGGAGGACTTCCGACACAACGGCACAGCGGCACGCGTCAGAATGGGTCGCGACGTGTGTGCAGTTTTACCAGGCCCAGGGTTACAGTGGGCGCTGACCGGGCGTCTGTAATCAGGGGGGAGGAGGACTTCCGACACAACGGCACAGCGGCACGCGTCAGAATGGGTCGCGCGACGTGTGTGCAGTTTTACCAGGCCCAGGGTTACAGTGGGCGCTGACCGGGCGTCTGTAATCAGGGGGGAGGAGGACTTCCGACACAACGGCACAGCGGCACGCGTCAGAATGGGTCGCGACGTGTGTGCAGTTTTACCAGGCCCAGGGTTACAGTGGGCGCTGACCGGGCGTCTGTAATCAGGGGGGAGGAGGACTTCCGACACAACGACACAGCGGCACGCGTCAGAATGGGTCGCGACGTGTGTGCAGTTTTACCAGGCCCAGGGTTACAGTGGGCGCTGACCGGGCGTCTGTAATCAGGGGGAGGAGGACTTCCGACACAACGGCACAGCGGCACGCGTCAGAATGGGTCGCGACGTGTGTGCAGTTTTACCAGGCCCAGGGTTACAGTGGGTGCACGCCGGGCGTCTGTAATCAGGGGGGGAGGAGGACTTCCGACACAACGTCACAGCGGCACGCGTCAGAATGGGTCGCGCGACGTGTGTGCAGTTTTACCAGGCCCAGGGTTACAGTGGGCGCTGACCGGGCGTCTGTAATCAGGGGGAGGAGGACTTCCGACACAACGGCACAGCGGCACGCGTCAGAATGGGTCGCGCGACGTGTGTGCAGTTTTACCAGGCCCAGGGTTACAGTGGGCGCTGACCGGGCGTCTGTAATCAGGGGGAGGAGGACTTCCGACACAACGGCACAGCGGCACGCGTCAGAATGGGTCGCGCGACGTGTGCGCAGTTTTACCAGGCCCAGGGTTACAGTGGGCGCTGACCGGGCGTCTGTAATCAGGGGGAGGAGGACTTCCGACACAACGGCACAGCGGCACGCGTCAGAATGGGTCGCGACGTGTGTGCAGTTTTACCAGGCCCAGGGTTACAGTGGGCGCTGACCGGGCGTCTGTAATCAGGGGGAGGAGGACTTCCGACACAACGGCACAGCGGCACGCGTCAGAATGGGTCGCGACGTGTGTGCAGTTTTACCAGGCCCAGGGTTACAGTGGGCGCTGACCGGGCGTCTGTAATCAGGGGGAGGAGGACTTCCGACACAACGGCACAGCGGCACGCGTCAGAATGGGTCGCGCGACGTGTGTGCAGTTTTACCAGGCCCAGGGTTACAGTGGGCGCTGACCGGGCGTCTGTAATCAGGGGGAGGAGGACTTCCGACACAACGGCACAGCGGCACGCGTCAGAATGGGTCGCGCGACGTGTGTGCAGTTTTACCAGGCCCAGGGTTACAGTGGGCGCTGACCGGGCGTCTGTAATCAGGGGGGAGGAGGACTTCCGACACAACGGCACAGCGGCACGCGTCAGAATGGGTCGCGACGTGTGTGCAGTTTTACCAGGCCCAGGGTTACAGTGGGTGCAGGCCGGGATCTTTAACAGGAAGTAGTGCTTCACGTTACAGTGGGTGCAGGCCGGGATCTTTAACAGGAAGTAGTGCTTCACGTTACAGTGGGTGCAGGCCGGGATCTTTAACAGGAAATAATGCTCCACGTTACAGTGGGTGCAGGGGATCTTTAACAGGAAGTAGTGTTTCACGTTACAGTGGGTGCAGGGGATCTTTAACAGGAAGTAGTGTTTCACGTTACAGTGGGTGCAGGCCGGGATCTTTAACAGGAAGTAGTGCTTCACGTTACAGTGAGTGCAGGGGATCTTTAACAGGACAGGGATCTTTAACAGGTGCTTCACGTTACAGTGGGTGTAGGGGATCTTTAACAGGAAGTAGTGTTTCACGTTACAGTGGGTGCAGGCCGGGATCTTTAACAGGAAGTAGTGCTTCACGTTACAGTGGGTGCAGGGGATCTTTAGAAATAGTGCTTCACGTTACAGCGGGTGTAGGGGATCTTTAACAGGAAGTAGTGCTTCACGAGTGTGGCGTAAACAATTCATACTTTGAACGCAGGCCGCCATATGCGAAGCGCCGGCACATTTTCATTTATAAGTGCGTTTCTTTAACATGATGCATGCAAGTCCCATTACATGTTACTCAAAATGGAGAGTTCAGTCATTCACAGAAAAGCAATGCGTTGAGGGTTAACCCGCGAGTTACTGGGGTATATTTCATAACGCGACTTACGGGGGGGGGGGCTATTTTGTGCCCCCCTCGGATCTCCGGAACTACTGGACCGAATATACAAATTCAAACGGCATTCGATAGCCCTTGGAAATTTATCGAGGGAAACATAATATTATTGAACTTGGGGTAACCGATGACGTCACAGGTCAGGTCAAGTACAAAATGTTTGACCGTTTCAAAAGGTCTCGATGGATGGAATTGTCGCGCAAAATTGCTATATTAAACGCATAAGCTGTCGATAAATCGATATGATTCGTGTGTCTGACACTTCTAAGTACTTTTGCAAGCTGTTTATGACCTTGGGTCAGGTCAAGGTCATCCGAGGTCACGAGGTCAAACTGCAGATTACGGTCATTAGGCGTTGTAACATATGTTTATGGGTTGGTTTTTCGTCTAGAACACGTAAAATGACCTTAAAACATTGTTTGTTCCATATAAGTAGAAGTAAAAAGCAAAAACGGAAATGCGTTTTTATGCATATAGGTGGTCGATTTCGGTCGATGCTGTGAGAGGTGGTCGATTTTTGACATTTAAAGGTCATAAGTCAGTCATTTTTGAAGATATCGACTTCAAATTTGGTGCACATATTTACCGCACACGTCTCGATCACATACATATTCCGGTGTTTTTGATAAGTCTGATTTTGCTTGAAAATTTTGTTTAAAAAAAAAATGGATTTCTCGAAATTTTGAATAAAAAAACCTAAAAAAATCCGAGATAGCAGTTTGATAGCCCGGTCTATTGTCAGTAATTTAATTTAAGACAATCGAGTTTATCTCAAACATCGTACCTTTGCCAGCGTTTTCCGCAAACCATTATTTTGCAACAAAAACTGAAGAACATGACGTCACTCTGACGTCATTCCCGGTTGAGCTATCATAACCTCATATTTTTACTTTTGCCAACATGTGTAGAATTGATGTGAGAGAAGGTACTGCAAGTTTGGTGACAATACCAGTGTTCGTTTAGGAGTTGTTGCAAAATAACGGGAGGGGTGGGGGCAAAAAATAGCCCCCCCCCCCCCCCCAGAGTAAGTCGCGGGTTAAAAGCAAACAATGGTCTCAAACTGCTTTGGATTATTTGTTCTATCCTAACCTAATGGTTGGTCGCAGATAGACGTTGGCGCTTTCTATCTGACCGCTACACAGACACAGGTGATTGTATAGGCGGCTTGCTACATGCCTTTGGTACCGCTACGTAACCGCAGATAAGAACTGACAAATCAACATAAAGGAGCGAACCTAAAAATAGTTTGGTTTGTGAGCTGGGTTAGCTGAGCGCGGCTTTCAATATGTTTCTCAGACCGTGTGAGGCTGTTTTGTCACTATATCCCGCAGACCGTGTGAGGCTGTTTTGTCACTATATCCCGCAGACCGTGTGAGGCTGTTTTGTCACTATATCCCGCAGACCGTGTGAGGCTGGTTTGTCACTATATCCCGCAGACCGTGTGAGGCCGTTTTGTCACTATATCCCGCAGACCGTGTGAGGCTGTTTTGTCACTATATCCCGCAGACCGTGTGAGGCTGTTTTGTCACTATATCCCGCAGACCGTGTGAGGCTGTTTTGTCACTATATCCCGCAGACCGTGTGAGGCTGTTTTGTCACTATATCCCGCAGACCGTGTGAGGCTGGTTTGCCACTATATCCCGCAGACCGTGTGAGGCTGGTTTGTCACTATATCCCGCAGACCGTGTGAGGCTATTTTGTCACTATATCCCGCAGACCGTGTGAGGCTGTTTTGTCACTATCCCGCAGACCGTGTGAGGCTGTTTTGCCACTATATCCCGCAGACCGTGCGAGGCCGTTTTGTCACTATATCCCGCAGACCGTGTGAGGCTGTTTTGTCACTATATCCCGCAGACCGTGTGAGGCTATTTTGTCACTATATCCCGCAGACCGTGCGAGGCCGTTTTGTCACTATATCCCGCAGACCGTGTGAGGCTGTTTTGTCACTATATCCCGCAGACCGTGTGAGGCTGGTTTGTCACTATATCCCGCAGACCGTGTGAGGCCGTTTTGTCACTATATCCCGCAGACCGTGTGAGGCTGTTTTGTCACTATATCCCGCAGACCGTGCGAGGCCGTTTTGTCACTATATCCCGCAGACCGTGTGAGGCCGTTTTGTCACTATATCCCGCAGACCGTGTGAGGCCGTTTTGTCACTATATCCCGCAGACCGTGTGAGGCTATTTTGTCACTATGCCCGGCGCTATCTATCAATGTTGAAGGAGCTGATAGTGAGTTGAGTTGACACGGGATGTCTGCTGAGCTATCGTGAGTGATGCAGCCAACATGGCGTTTAAAGGTACAACGATCATGTGGCTGTACAATCGCAATCTCACGTCAGAAATCATACGAAATAGTACAGGCGACACTGGAGTCGGTAAATTGGTTAAGTGGTTGTTGGATATGAATTAGTTAAGTGTCTCTCACCAGATGCTTATTGCAGGGAAGTCTGAAAGTAGTATTGTAATACTTAAAAGAATAAACAAGTTGTATAGACAGCTGCCAAGTAGGGACACCGGGCTTCGTCACCGGATTTTGATCGTACCACGTTGGGAGCTTCGTTCGTTCCGGTTCTTTGTACAAATTAATGAAGTTTTTCCTTTTTTATTATGCTATTGCAAAATAATTGCATGAAATGTGGGGTCTTCTCGGATAAGCCTCTTTAACCGATGTCCCGCCTGCTCAGGGATTTGTCAGTTTGTGTTTTGTATATTATTTGTGAGCCGTTTCTTGGGAAATTCCTCCCTAGGCAGGCGTGAGGAGCCTCCAGCTGAAGGTATCGGTTTTACCATGTGAAAAGTGTCAGCGCTGTTGTGAAACAGCCGACTATTGCAGGCGGTAATCGCTTTTTGGATCGGCCTTAGCCGGGATTGTGTTTGATGACCCAACACAATAATTGATACCGGTGTGCCTATTAGTGACAGGTGGCATTGGTACCGTTCGGAGATTTGTCCGTGGTTCGGAGATTTGTCCGTGGTGGTTTTCTTAAAGGGAATGTTTCACCGTTCTGAAAGTTGTCAAATATACGCTGGTTGTAGTCGAAAATATGAAGTAAGTGCTGCTGAAGACGATGGTGATATTTTTATCTCGAGAAGTCACTTAACTTTATACAAATTAAGGTTTTAAATTTTGGATGATTACGTCATTATTGAGCTATAGACTGCCGCTGATTGGCTGACAAAGTGGGATTGGCTGGCAAAGTGGCTGTCAGCCAATCAGCGGCGAGACTAGCCTAGACCCCATTTTGCAAATGAGAAATTACATTGCTTAAAAACGGCTATGTTTTGTGGAAAATTACCTTAGTATTTTCGACATTTCAATACCGTCCAAAGATAATGGCCATCTCAGTTCAGAACCAATACAAAGGTCCATTTAACCCTCGCGTCACGAGTTGTTGCGCTAGCCGCGGCTTATAGCGCGCACCGGTCTCGTGGTGTCCCTGGCGTCGGGGGCCGTCACCAAGACCGGAGGGAGGGTTTAGGGGGGAGGGGCGCCGAGCGGTCGGCACAAGGTCGCTACTTATCAAAAGCGGAAACCGGTGACATTGTGACATCTGGAGACAGGTCATTGTTTATCCTATCTGACTGAACTATCTAGTGGACTGGCTACCGTCCAAAGCGACCTCAGCCTCCAGAAAGGTGGCATTGCGCCTTCCTTAGTCGCAACAGGGAACGGACGAGACAGACGGGCCTTTGCTCGTAGTTTGAGTGTAGAGTGTCCGCGTACTGCGTACTCATAACGTTGTCACTCCTCTGTAAAAGCTGGTGGCGGTCGTCGGGCCTCATTCAATCTGCCTGGCGTGCTGGCAGCGGGGCACTGGGAGGCCATTGACCCAGCTGTCCGCGTGTGTGTACCTAGTGTCAACTCACCCCGCACCAGGCGCCCGCCGAAGACGAGCCGCACGGATGACTCCTTTGAAGCTCTCTCTCTCTCCTCCCCCTCCTCCCGCCGGAGGGAAGCTGTGACCTTCACCTCGGAACGGCCGTCGCCAATTATATTTAGCCGCCGGCGTTGGTTCTGGCAGTGCGTCGGCTCTCAGCTGTGGCGGCGCAAGGGGCCTGGACGCCCGGCCAGACCACACGGAACCCACCGGGGGCCGTATTGTGGTGGCAGGCAGGTATGTTTCCTTATCAGGTGTCGAGCCATGGCTCGGAGCTGGCGACGGCGCTGGCCATTTTACGGCCTGACGACGGAAACTGAGCCGTTTGATTTCTGATACGGTCGGTGGAGTCTGGTTGGAGCGCGGTGTGATAGGGCCGGATAGGGCTGGATTGGAGCCGGGCGGTGGCGGTAGCGGTGGCGGTGGTAGCGGTGGTAGTGGCAGTGGCAGTGGCAGTGGCGGTGGCGGTGGCGGTGGAGGTGCCGCTAGTCGCGCTGACAGGCTGTCGCCGCCGCTGCCGCTGCCGCTGCCGCTGCCGCTGCTGCTGCTGCTGCTGCTGCTGCTGCTGCTGCTGCTGCTGCTGCTGCTGCTGCTGCTGCTGCTGCTGCTGCTGCTGCTGCTGCTGCTGCTGCTGCTGCTGCTGCTGCTGCTGCTGCTGCTGCTGCTGCTGCTGCTGCTGCTGCTGCTGCTGCTGCTGCTGTTGCTGCTGCTTCAGGGCCATTCAGTGGTGGGGCTTATCCGCAGATGTTATAACAGCTGGATCGTCAGAGGGAGATTTGGTTGGTCACAAGCAACGGTTCGCCAAAGATGGCGACAATAAAAATATTGGTCGGAAGTTCCAACCAGACTTGTCAACGATTCAATGTGAATCGACTACTTTTGATTCTTATTTCAAATGAATGACTCATGAATCGATTCACCTCATGCGCAAACCTGTTGTGAGTCACTGATTGAATCATTCATACAGAGAAAATAGGCTGATTGAATCATTCATTGCTCAAAGAATCATTCTTTTTTGGTCGAACAGCATAAACTGTCCGAAAAATATACCAGCGGCCCAGCATTCATGTGCCCTATGGACAAACCAGGCACCTAATGGCCAATTATATGAGCTCTGTGTCCTGAGCTGTAGCATGTAATTCATCTAAGCGTAAAGAAAGTGAGGCTTTGTGTCCAACTCCAGTGGGCACAAAGCCACTGTTCAATCAGCCCTAACTAAGTGAATACCTTGGAACTGGTAGGGTTAGGGGTAGGTACCTAAATACTTAGAGAAGGTAACTAACTCATACTTTGGTTCATAAACCACACAGTACACGCACACCTTTTCACACGAAAAATTATCAAAAGGTACCCACCTTTTCCTAATTTCTAGGCTATACCATATCAAAAACTAAATCATAAACAAACATTTGCATGACCTCCGCATGTCCCAAATATCACTGTCGCATCGGCGCCGCTTTATTCCACATCATGCTTTATAAAAAATAATACCTAATGCAAAATCAAAATAAATGTTATATTCGCTTAAAAAAGTGAAACGTAAAGTCATTAATGCTTTTCGAACTTGGAATTTGCAATTATAATAAATATGATAAATATCATTTTATAATCAAAATAAACAACACGCGTGTCCAATGGGCTCACATTCACATTCACATTCGGAAATACTTTCGCAGACTATTTGGATTGGCTTCAAAATTGGTACACAGATAGATCACGACCTAGTGGTCATTTTGGTAAAATCTTAGAGTCGCACATTTAAAATCAAAGGAGTTAGAGCAGGTCATATGTTTAAGGTCAAACAGCAGACTATTCTGATGTGCATGAAAATTGGCACACCGGTAGAGCATGCCCTCCCTATCACGCTCATAAAATCTTAGAGTCGCACATTCAAAATCAAAGGAGTTAGACAAAGGAGTCGACACTTCCCTTTAATGTTGTGTGATTGAATCAAGATTGAATCATTCATTATGGTAATGTTGAGTGATTGAATCATGATTGAATCATTCATTATGGTAATGTTGAGTGATTGAATCATGATTGAATCATTCATTATGGTAATGTTGAGTGATTGAATCATGATTGAATCATTCATTATGGTCCGTGAATCACTGTGAATCGACTCATGACAAATATGAATCATTGACAAGTCTGGTTCCAACTTCCATTCAGTAGCGTCACGATGCAGATGGGGGACAGGTTAAATACGAACTCATTGATATTACACAAGTGAAATGACCCTCGTGTGACAAGTGATATTACAGCACAAGGAAATGTTTCGTTCTTATCTTGCCATTCGAACATGCTGCAAATCCCATAAGGTGATAAACCTCATCAACATAGATCGTCGACGGTGATTCAAATGACATAGTAGCTGGCATGGGCGTCGGAAGCGGGGGGGGGGGGGGGGGGGGGGGGGGCGTCGCCCACACAAACATTTTCGGATTTTAACATTATGCATGGAAAGAATCTACTTCAAAATACCTCCGTCCCCCCCCCCCCCAACCTTCGGAAGGTGGCGACGCCCTTGGTAGCTGCTGTCCTTGATTTTGGCTTTATGCTACCGTCTTGGTTGGGTCTGTGTTCAACTGCATAGGGCAGTTTAAATTGACTGTAAATATGTTTTCTATCGACCTCAGTTTATACTGCATGTAATGCACTTTTTGTGTAGGCAGCAGGGGCGGTGGATTGCGGGGGGCAGGGTACCCAAAATGCCCCCCAGTCGAAAATCCTGGGGGGCGAAAGGGTCATTTCCCCCCCCCCCAGATTTTAACCTGCTCAATCTGGGGGGCAAACTGACCCTTCCCCCAGAATTTTCGACTGGGGGCATTTTGGGTACCCTGCCCCCCGCAATCCGCCGCCTCTGGTAGGCAGCTATTTCGGCTTAACGATTTTCTGTCCGTTAGTTGGGTTGGCATGGTCTTCTCACGGTCCATATAAACAGGAGAACAGATGGCGTATGCATACGCTTGACTAACCTCCCGCCTTTGTCGGAACCCGTTATTCTCAGTGAGCTGCGGTCCGTAATTTGTGCTGGCACCTGGTGCTTATAGCTGACTGACTCGATCAGTCAGCGAGTCATTGACTCTGATGACTCAGTAATTCACCCGCCGCTCTGGCCGGCTGAATGTGTCATCACCCACTTAATGACTCGGTTGGACCTTGAACAGCTCTTCAGTCACCACCTCGTCACGAGCTGAGCAGTCTTATGACGTGCTCTAGGACCTGGCCACCGCTGAGTGCTGTAGGAATATACCGTAACTCTCGCTCTCTCTCTCTCTCTCTCTCTCTCTCTCTCTCAAAACCTTCCGCCGTGCCCGTGGCATTGATCATCTGGAAATGTTATGAAAACGTCTGCAGCCGCGCGCCTCTCTCAATCCCCCTCTCTCCCTCGCTCCCTCCGGCAGTGGCGGCCGAAGTGTGCGCCGCATGTTTCCACGCCGCGCCGCAGATGCCGCCGGCCGCCACGGTTTTAATTCTGTTGCCGCTTCTGTTTACATTCTGTTGCCGCTTCTGTTTGTTTTTCGCGGCGCGCTGGTTTTACGGTGGCTTATCGCCGCCGAGCGCTGTGCGTGACGCAGAGATGGCGCCGTGACGCAGAGATGGCGCCGTGACGCAGAGATGGCGCCGTGACGCAGAGATGGCGCCGTCACGCAGAGATGGCGCCGTGACGCAGAGATGGCGCCGTGACGCAGAGATGGCGCCGTCACGAAGAGATGGCGCCGTGACGCAGAGATGGCGCCGTCACGCAGAGATGACGCAGAGATGGCGCCGTCACGCAGAGATGGCGCCGTCACGCCTGTCGTGGTTCGAGTCTAGGCGGGCTGATCAGGGCAGAGCAGAGCGATTGGCGAATCCAGAACAGACAAGAAGTTGCTTTATGGGGGGGGGGGGGGGGGGGGGGGAGAGTGGTTACATTCCAAAGAAGTCCGACGGATTTCCAAGAACTCAATGGGTTTAGCTTACCCGCGCTTGACCGGGATCTCAACCGAGCGCCATTGACGGGGGGGAGGGATATTTCCCCTCGTTATCCCCGGAACCAATAATTGCAGCGAGACACGCAAGGCGGCATTCGAAAGCTCTCAATGAGACGCATCTAAAGCATACTCGAAATTTTCGAATTGAGGTCACATCAGGTCAAGGTCGGGTCAAAGGTCAAAATCGAGGCATATTGAGTTTATGGGCCATACTTTCCATCCAAAGCCTTTGATTGCGACCATGATCACCCAAAGTGCTCCCAAAGGTATAATACACATCCCGTATGAGCTAAAGTGAGATTGTTGGCGAAGGTCAAGGTCAGGTCACAAAAGGTCACTATGCGCTGAAGATTTTCGAAAGTCATGCGATGCATGTTTTATGAGCTATTGTACACGTAGAATTCGAAAGTGATAGTCATTTTACATCTGACCCCATTTAAGTGAATTTAGTGTCCAGCTCAGGTCAACATTTTAAATTGATAAATCTAAATACAAAAAGGAATGTTTCTAGACCAGTTTTGTCTCAGAAATACAGTGCTGGCATTTATTTGTCTGTATCTGGTCACTAAAAGACAAAAAAAACGCAATTTCAAAATATGACTCCATGAGTTACTCGTAGGGAGTCATAAGCCTGGTTTAGTTATTTTCCATATGTGGTTCTCAAACTTTTGTTTAATTGTCGAAATTTTGATTTGGGGCATTTTTTCAACAAAAAAAAATGGGGGCGTCAAAAACCAAGAGTTTCCCAAATCCCAGATAGCCATTTTGTAACCCTTGTGATTTGCTATCTTTTGACGTTTTTTTATTGCATTTTTCTCCAAAATTAGCCTTTGTACGGCCTGCTAAAATTTAGCTGATTTGTTCATGAAACTCGTGTGTAGTGACGTCACTAAATTGGCTATATCTCGATTTTTTTTCCCGACGAAATTGCTTTATTTTTGCACGGAATACGTACATTTGATGTAGGAGAAGGTACCCCAAGCTTCACGTTAATAGGGCCGTTGGATTTTGAGCTATTGCGAACATTCGTCAGGGGGGCAATATTTGCCCCCCCCGTTCAAGCGCGGGTTAAGAACTAATTTAAACCAAGCATGACTCATTTTTTTATATTTTACTTAAAATCAGGTATCAAGTTTGGGCCGATTTCCATTGTTTTGGGGTCACTGCCCCGATGCCCTCCCCCTGGAGAGCCAGGGCCTGTGTTCTGATGCACCATGTCTCCACAGGACGACCTGATGCCGCCCAGCCCCAGCGGAATTCGCTACCGCTGTGAAAAGAAGTCCACTGGGCCGCTCAAACAGGAAACGGCTCATCGAACACACTCCAGCACCAGCGCGATGATCGACCCCAGACCGGCCCGAAATGGTGCCCTATCAGCAGGGGCACCGTCCGGGGGAAGAAGGTGAGCGTGATCTGACCTGACCTGGCCTGACCTGGCCTGACCTGACCGGCCCGAGATGGTGCCCCTATCAGCAGGGCACCGTCCGGGGGAAGAAGGTGAGGTGATCTGACCTGACCTGGCCTGACCTGACCCTGACCGGCCCGAGATGGTGCCCTATCAGCAGGGCACCGTCCGGGGGAGAAGAAGGTGAGGTGATCTGACCTGGCCTGACCTGTTCTGACCTGACCTGACCTGACCTGGCCTGACCCTGGCCTGACTTGACCTGACCTGGCCTGACTTGACCTGACCTGGCCTGGCCTGACCTGACCTGACCCTATCTAACCTCACCTGACCTAACCTGAGGTCATCATACTGATCGTCAATTGGGGTTTTGCCAGGGTAGAAATAAAAACGGTTAAGCTGACCTGACCCGATCTGACCTCACCTGGAGCGCAGCTGCTCTGGTCGGAGCCGGCTTTCCTTACAGTGATCACCATTCAGAAAAGACAGCCTTGGGCCGTCTGATTTCCTCGCCGGACGCTGTAGCGCTCCTCGCCGACGCCTCGCCGGACGCTGTAGCGCTCCCTCGCCGGACGCTGTAGCGCTCCTCGCCGGACGCCCCTCGCCGGACCGCCGCAGCCAGCGCTCCTCACTGGACGCTGTATTGTACCGTCAGCTGCCACCTGTCTGATTGTTTGGGCTGGCTGAGACGGTCCTCAGCTCTTGTTTGTATGCTAATTTGAAGCCTGGCAACGAGTACCGAGCTTGTGATGATGTCATGGAAAGGACGCCCTTTCTCTCCCAGCCTGTGTGGATGTGTTGGCAAGCCGTTAGTTTTTTTTTCACTTCGGTGTGTCTTCAGTTCACCGGTGCTATTTGTGGGGTCAGCAGATCGACGTTCATCTTGGGTTGTATGCAGGAGTTTTTAGTTATTTATAACTTTAGTTGGTTCCATTGAATATTTTCCGTGTTGCTCGTTCTACAGCACATTCCTTATCTTCATTTTTAACTTCTCGCTGAATCCCGTGTCATGGCTGCGCGCGTGAGTATCGTGTGGGGCAGTGGCGGCGGATTGTATTTTCGAATGGGGGGGGGGGGGCAAGCAATCTCTAGCCCCACCTCCCCCCAAGCGTCAGCCCCCCCCCATCTTAGGACCGAGGGCCCCTTCACTACCGGACTGAGGGCCCCTCAACCGGACGATGGCTATATCATACCGACCGAGACTCCCTCAGGGCAACCGAGGGCCGACCAAGAGCCCCTCAGGCTGATCGAGGGCACATTCAGGGCCCTCTGGGAATTTTATCGGCCAAAAAAGGGGGAAAATATATTTCGGAGGGCCCCTCTTGCAAACTTTTTGGGGCAAAACCAAATGTTTGCCCCCCAAACTTCTTGAGTGTGTGTGTGTGGGGGGGGGGTGGGGGGGGGGCAGTTGCCTCCCCCCCCCCATTCCGCCGCCCTTGGGATGTGTGGGGGATGTTCTAAACCATCCGGCGTCTGACCGTCTGGTCTGCCCTCTGACCCATCTGACCCATCTGACCTGTCTGACCCATCTGACCATCTGACTCGTCCTGACCATCTGACCCGTCTGACTGTTTGACCCATCTGATCTGACCCAGCTGACCTGTCTGACCCATCTGACCCATCTGACCCCATCTGACCATCTGACCCATCTGACCCGTCTGACTCCATCTGACCATCTGACCTGTCTGACCCATCTGACCCCATCTGACCCGTCTGACTGTTTGACCCATCTGACCCCATCTGACTGGTTGACCCGTCTGACCCATCTGACCGTCTGACCGTCTGACCGTCTGACCGTCTGACCCGTCTGACCCGTCTGACCCCGTCCGACTGTTTGACCCGTCTGACCCGTCTGACTGTTTGCCCCATCTGACCCCATTCTGACCGTCTGACCGTCTGACCGTCTGACCTGTCTGACCCGTCTGACCGTCTGAACCGTCTGACCGTCTGACCGTCTGACTGTTTGACCCCATCTGAACCGTCTGGCCATCTGACCGTCTGACCGTTTGACCGTCTGACCGTCTGACCGTCTGACCGTCTGACCGTCTGACCGCTCTGACCGTCTGACCGTCTGACCGTCTGACCGTCTGACCGTCTGACCGTCTGACGCTGACCTGTCTGACCGTCTGACCGTTCTGACGTCTGACCGTCTGACGCCGTCTGACCGTCTGACCGTCCTGACCCGTCTGACCGTCTGACCCGTCTGACCCGTCTGACCCGTCTGACCGTCTGACCGTCTGACCCGTCTGACCCGTCTGACCACTGGCATGTTGCCTCGACAGTGGATCCACCGCCGCCGCCGCCGCTGGCCGAACAGCGGCTTGAGGAAGAGATCGCTCTGGATCTGGGAGACGAGTACGAATCGGGCCCTAGGAGATGCCAACGAAAGCGAACTGGTCGATCTGGCAGGTGAGGATCGCTCCGCCTGGTCAGGCCAGGTCAGATGTCAGGGTTGACATCCCGGTAGACTAGGACTGAGGACAGGCGAACTGTCAGACTTGTGGGGGACATGTGACGTGTACTGGTCGCACTAGTGATCCTCAAGGTTATAGCACGCCGCGCTGTCCAAACGACTTTGTTTTCGGCCACCGGGGCGTCAAGCACCTTTGGGAACCAGAGCCCTGACGAGTTTCACCGCGTGACTTACGCTTGCGGTTGCGTGCTTGGCCTGGCTCCAGTCAGTGTGGCGTGGCGGCTGAGACGGCCACTACAGCTGTTGAAGGAGGGTGTTTGTTTCAATACGCTCGAAGCGTGTGGGTTGCTGGGGGCGGTATGCACGTGATGGTATGAGTTGCCAGGGAAGCGGTGAGTCGTGCCTGTTGCCAGCGGACCGGGGTGGCCGCCTCGCCGCAGTGGTGTGAAGTCCTGGGCGGCGTAGGGGAGTTCTGCTCGGAAAGGAGCGCATACTTCAGGCTGTTGTCCGTGAACGTCTCTGGGATCTCGTTCCCTCACTGGC